>JBBPLU010000374.1:0-21878 GCA_038089935.1 Boletellus emodensis | reverse complement strand
AGCCATGGGGTTCACCGACGCGGCTCAGAACGTACGTGCGCTGCTTGCGATGGACGGGAGCGTGTACAAGGCGATGGTGTACATGCGAGCGGCGGAGGTCTCACACGTCTTTTGAAGGACCTAGGGACCTCTGTTTTGTGTTTGCAAGTATACGCTACGCGTCGATGGAACGCTTGAATATTTTCCCGACGTGCTTGGGCCTCCGTCGTCCTGGTCATAGCGGCCGCAGTCTGTAGCCATCTTGTTTGACGGTGATGAACCCGGATGTTTGTTGAGTCCCTTGATTTCATGGATCACTGGGAACTCGGCCCTCGATCGCTGTCCGATAGCACAGCGTACACGGTTTCGTTTCGTTGCGCACAATCGAGTATGAGGATGTCGGATGTCGACCGACTTCGGGTTCAGAAAGAAGAAGAAAAAAAAAAGAGCCCGAGTGGTCCATGGCGACACATTAAAACGTGTTCGGATGATAGATCGCGATCGAGTTGGTTTCAGCGTCGGTCTCCCGGGCCTCACGACAAGAGAGAAGAAAGAGAGAAAGGGGGAGACGGACAGCGCGCACGAGAGCTGTGGAATAGACGCCCTTGTCGGGGTTCGTTGCGAGGACCGTATAGCGTTTGGGACGCCAGCGGGAGGGAGGGGGACAAGAGAGAAAAATGCGACGCGCGTCCATTCAGTCAGCAGGGTCGACCTCTGCGCGATGAAAGGGGGAAGGGACCCACGCAGAGAGATCCTGTGGAAGACTGGCGACAGCCCAGAGGTCTTGTGCCCGACGAGCCAGAGGGCAACCTCGGCAGGGTCGCCCGTCGTTGATGGAGATGTGGACGGTGATCGTGCTGCCAGCCATGGTCATGGAAGGCACATGAAACGACCATGCGGACGCGAGCGAACCGCAGAGGGCAAGAACACTAGGTATGCGCATTCCAATCAACGGGGGAAGACGGAAAACAAAGGGGAAGGGATGCACTTGAGCTTGACGCGGTGGTGCAACGACGAGATGAAAACTGAGGGGGCAAGTTCTCTGGGGAAACAACAGCCGTTCCAATAGTGCCGAAGTTTTCATGCAATGTTGATCGATCGTGGCGACGCATGGATCGAGGATTCGTGTTCCCATGGCAGGTAGAGTGGCTAATGTAATACTAGTTTTTATTTGTTTTTCTAATTGGTCTGGTTGGTCAGGATGAAACTTTAGGATGGCTTTCTCCATTTCATTGGCTGTTTATTCCAAGGTCAATCTACCTCAAAAGAACCCTACCGACCGGAGGCTGACTACGAAGTAGTCAATTTCTCGTCACACGATTCGGGAAAGACGAACACAACAAAAGGCACTTATTTGGCGCTGATAAATGTTCGCTACTCCCAAGGCATTTCGCACAACCGAAATCCGGAGCCCCTGTTCTGACAGGGTCAAGGCCACGGGAGCAATTCCCGATGCCATTACCGATAACTTCGAACCTCCTCATGATCAGTTGTGCGCCGCTAGTGCTCGTTCGACATTTGTAATGATCGATCGGTGCCGGTGAGATCTGCGGGGATCGCCAAAGCAGTGTCGATGGGTTGGTGATCGGGTGACCGTTTCTCATATCTGCGTGAACACATGCGGCAAGTGGTTAGCACGTTCGGGCACACGACAGATGATGACGACCTTGATGGCAGAAGTGGCCTCGGCCATTATTTGCACATGGCCGATAGGGTCGGTCACATGACCGACCGCGGACGGTCCTCGGTTAGCCAGTCGTACTTCACTGGTGGAATTTCACACGTACACCATTACTAGTGCAACGTACCTTTGACACGTCCATCCTGACCGAAGACCGTGCAGGTGGAGGAGCGGCGGAACTTGCAGAAAAAGGGAACGAGGCGGTGAAGCCGCATCACTGATTCACTGTTCGGATCGATCAATCACTCTCACACGTACATCGTCCTGATGTCCTGCAACGAATGCTTCAAGATTGTCCCTCACGTTGGCACCCCCCGCGGGCGCACAGAAACCATTGCCGGCGTCCAGACATACGTCTCTGAGCCCCCCGATGCCGCAGTGGGCGAGCAGAAGAAGATCCTGCTCTTCTTCTCTGACGTGTTCGGCCCGCTCTGCACCAACAGTCAGCTCGTCCAGGACTGGTTCGCGGCCAACGGTAAACCGCCCTCTTGTCCCTCTCCCCCTCCCTCGCGGAGGGATCGAGCAGCAGCCTGGATTTGCTGACATGGACGCATCATCACTGTGTAGGCTACACCGTCCTCGGGCTGGATTACTTCTTTGGCGACGGGCTCGAGACCCTCCTGACCCAGCCTGGATTTTCCCGCGTGGACTGGCGCGTCAGCATCACCCCTAAAGCAGACGAGTACACTCCAAAGTGGGTCGACGCAGTCAGACAGCGTTATGGTTAGACATTCCGATCTGTGATCGCGTGGAACATTGACCTGCGGGGGCTGTCGACTCCTAGGTACGACCGACATCAAGTATTTTGCGGTCGGTGAGTCTGTCTCTCGTTCGCTCGTCGTGGGCCTGTCTCACAGCCCGTTCGATAGGGTACTGTTTTGGGGCACCCTACGTGTTTGCACTCGCAAGCGATCCATCGTTTGGCCTCGCAGCGGGTGAGCCTAATAATTCTTGGGCCGTCACCTCTTCTCACTGATCTCGCTGCGTCCAGGCGCTGTTGCACACCCATGGGGCATCTACGATAGTGCAACGAATCAGCTCAAAGCAGACATTATCGAGAAATGCACAGGTCCGTGGAGACCACCGGTCTAAAAGGAACGCCCTGACGCCCCTTTTCACAGCACCAGTCGCCTTTGGGTGTGCGGGTGTGTGATGGTCCCCGCGTTCTGCGAGACATGGCTGACCACACACGTCCCAGAAACCGACATTGTCTTCCCCACGGAGACGCGACGTCACGCGGAAGACATTCTCGCCAAGAACAAGACACAGTACTACTTTCAGATTTTCGGCGGCGTCTCACACGGGTTCGGCACTCGCGCTGATCCTGCCGACGACGCCCAGCGTGAGTCGGTCTCCTCGTGTTCCTGGCGCATACATTCACGCTATCCTTGGCCAGGGTTTGCGAAAGAGGAGTGTGCCCGTGGGTTCCTGCATTGGTTCGACAGGTTCGCGGCATAGTCAGTGTTGATTGCTGGGATGTACGTTGTCGTCAAGTGAAGTGTACGATAGGGAGGTGTCTGTGATTGTCGTCACCCGTCCCACCGACCCTGGGCGCTGAACGTGGACTTGGCATACGTCATCCGGACTGCATCTAACCACTGTCGCTTGCTGCTAGCAGTGCGTGGTCAAAAGGAAGAGTCTGGTCGCTGAGGCGACAGATATGGGGTGTTGGTCAATGGCAAACATGCGTCCATCGACAAAGCACACCATGCGAGGCATTCTCCGTGTCCGTTGTCTCAGAGGAGCGAGGAGAACATAACTATTCTGCGCCCACGTTCTAATGAACGACAGCTTGAAGAGCTCGAGCTTGTCAGAGTGGAGCGAAGGCATGAATATTAGTAAGCATCTTGTATGATCTAATTGGAGTGGCTGCGTCAAGACGAGCGCTTTCTCCTCCACCATGGCCGACAATGAGATCCACATCAACGTCAAGGGTACCTTACTTCCACCTTTCCTTGCCATTTGTTTATTCCTCCTCGTCAGGTCCAAGCGAGCTCAAGATCCAGATATCCATCACCACAGACAAGACTGTCCTCGATCTCAAGCGTGCCATCGCCGACAAGTCTGACGTGGAAGCAGAACGACAAAGACTGATCTACTCAGGTCCGTGCGTTGTCGCCCTATGCAACTGACTATATCTACTCTTGCTCCTCGCACAGGCAGAGTCCTCAAGGTACCCTCAGTTTTCCTTCGTGCCCGTGCTGTTTGCCTGATCGCTCCATCACCTGCCCTAGGATGAAGACCCGTTGTCGGTGTACAAGATCCAGTCGTCACATACCATCCACATGGTCAAGGGCGCCGCACGCGCTGCCACGTCTTCCTCTGCCGCCCCGCCGCCGCCTCAGCAACTCCCCACGATGCAGGCCGGCCAGAACCCGTCCGATCCACTCACCCTCCTCAACGGCTACATGGGGCACGGTCTCATGGCCGGTTTCAATCCGTTCACCAGCATGGGCGTTAACCAGAACGATCCCAACATGGTCCGTATCTTCCTGTGTGGACCTGCCGTTCCGACCGAGTGACGTCGGGTTTCACACAGCTTCAGAGCATGATGCAGTCGCCCGAGTTCCTTCAGCAAATGTCGGCTCTCATGTCCAATCCAGCCATCCTCGAGCAAATCATGACGCTCAACCCAGACCTCGCCTCGGCAGCACCCCAAATGCGGGAAGTCTTTCAAAGTGAGCAGTTTAGACAGATGGTGTTCGTAACCTTTTACTTCTCGTTCCTCCCCCCCCGTGCCTCGATCGCGTGCGCTTTTTTTGAGTGACAATCCCTTCAGATCGAATCCTGAGACGCTGCGTGCCATGATGCAAATGTCGGCAGCGATGCGCAATGCTGGGGTTGGAGGCGGCCCACTGGGTGCTGGTCCGGGCGCGTTCCCAGCACCGGGAGTCCCGTCGACTGGTGCGACTGGCACGGGTACTGCTGCTGCCAACCCCACCTCACCATTCACCGCGGCTCCGCAGCCCCCCAGTGCGACTGGGACGGGCGTCAATGCGGGGTTGGGCGCTGCCGGCGCAGGACTGCCGAATCCTGCAATGCTGCAGGCCCTCCTGTCTGCGGGGCCCTTTGGCGCCGGTCTCGGCGGTGGGTTTGGCGCTGGTGGGTTCGGTGGCGGTGGTGCCAATCTCGGTGGCGGGTTGGGTCCCTTTGGTATGCCGTCCGGTCCAGCGGCGGCTCCGGCGGACACTAGACCGCCGGAGGAGCGATTTCAAGTACAACTTCAGGTGCGTCCGTGTCCTGATCCCTCTCCTTCCGAGACCGACGACGCTCTCGTTAGCAACTACAAGACATGGGGTTCACCAACGCGGCTCAGAACGTGCGTGCGTTGCTCGCGACGGGCGGGAACGTGCACGCGGCGATAGAGTACATACTGAGTGGCGGGGGCCTCTGACATCCTTTGAAGGACTTTTTGTTGTGTTTGTAAGTATACACTACACGTCGGTGGAACGCTTGAATATTTCCCGATGTGCTTGTGCCTCCGTCGCCCTGGTCATAGCGACCGCAGTCTGTAGCCATCTTGTTTGACGGCGATGAACTCGGATGTTTTCTTGAGTCCCTTGATTTTAAGGATCACCAGGAACTCGGCCCTCGATCGCTGTCCGATAGCACAGCGTACAGTCTCGTTTCGTCGCGGACGATGGATCAAGTATGAGGATGTTGGGTGTCGACCGACTTCGGGTTCAGAAAGAAGAAAAACAAACGAGCTCGAGCGACACATTCAAACGTGTTCGTACAACGGAGACCACGATCCATGCCGATGACAGATCGTGATCGAGTTGATTTCCGCGTCGGTCTCCCGGGCCTCACGACGAAAAGAAAAGAAAGAAAGAGAGGAAGAGGGCGACGGAGCGACGGACAGCGCGCACGAGAGCTGTGGAGTAGACGCCCACGCCGGGCTTCGTTGCGAAGACCGTATGGCGTTTGGGACGTGACGCCAGCAGGAGGGAGGGGGGGGGACAAGAGCGACAAATGCGACGCGCGTCCGTTCAGTCTGCAAAGTCGACTTCGGCGCGTTGAAAGGCGGAAGGGACCCATTCGGAGAGACCCCGTGGAAGACGGGCGACGACCCAGAGGGAAACGTTCAGGTAGGAGTCTGTCTCTTGTGGACCCAACGAGCCAGAGGGAAAGCTTGGTAGGGTCGCCCGTCGGTGATGGAGATGTCGACGGTGAGCGTGCATAAACACGAAGAAAAAAGCTGCGTCGAGACTTGGGTTATACATGCTATGCCTAGTTCGGTAAGGAGAGGCACAACGGGAAAGGTGGGTGGACCATGAGAACACGGCAGATGGGCCCCGTGGGGCTGGAGGAGGGAGAGGGTTTGGACGGGCGTGTCAGCGCGCTCGGTCGACGCGGCTTCGACAAGCAGTGCACTGTGGCGAACCGGGTCAGGAATAACCAGACGAGATTGGAACTGACCCAGACCAACCGGAGTATGATGCAACAAGTGTCCGACGCTGTCGATGCGATGAGCGGCCCGAAGCACTGCAACTTTAAATCACCCAGGTGTTTTGCTACGCGAGGATGTCTGAAAGAAATAGACGAGCAACTCACGCGACGGCACAGGAAGATGACTTTCCGGGTGCTTCAAGGTCATCTGGTACGGCCTGTTGGACTCGCCAGTTCCGGCCATGCTTTTCGACAGATCTAACAGGTGTCACAGCGGCAATGATAGACATCACAGCGCTGTCAGACGACCACGGTCGACTGACATTTTTCTGGTCTGAACGTTGCCATCCACAGCCCTCCTGTTATAAAGCGACACCCTGGTGGTATGTCTGCCGTGCCGAGATGCGATAAATATTGTCCGCGATTTCTTCTCTCTCCTTGACAATTGAATGTGTCATATCTGACCCACAGTCTACTCTACAACTGCTCCAGTACAATGACTACATATCCCGTGAGTCTGTTTATGCCCATAGTAACAACCAATCATAACGACCACTACAGTTATGATGATCAGTGTGATGGGGTATGACTATAGTACGCAATACTTTGCTGTCTGCACGTCTATCTCAAACCAAGCGTCATCCCGCAGTCCTCACCTTCTCGAGAGAGGTATGTCGGCCTCTTTCCCATCCATTCATTATCTGAAGATTTTCACAGGTGGACTATGTTTGGGTACACAAACAACTATTACTGTGTGAGTATTGCGTTCATGACATTTCGTAGCGCAAAAATTGGACCTGGGGAACATTATTATTTATTCTCGTGTGTAGAATTTCCGACAAGGGCACTCTTGACAACCCCAACTGACAACACACGTAGGTTCGTTATGGGGGTCTTTCTGTGGCCATGTACGTCCTACAAGCATTATTATTTGTACTGGCTGATATACCAACGTCTACCCAATCTTCAAGTGCCAACGCCGTCGGTGAGCACATCGACGACATACTACAAATGAATAGATCGGACTGGACTGAATTGCCCATAATTATATTAGGCGGCACTTCCTTTGTGCCTGGCCCTACAAGCGTCAGTTTCTTCCCCTTGTGTATGAACCACTAGTATGACCAAGGGATGCGTTCTGTCAGACGTGCGCATCTGAATCCCCATCGGAGAAATTATGGTACTGACGATTAGTAGGTGTAAGTATCGCATTTCCCAGTCTGCAACATCAGGAAGATAAACCATGGCAATTTAACAGGTACTGCGCTCTATCTGTTCTCGGAGTGGATTATGCCGGTGTTCTTGGCTGCCGCCGATCGTGAGTCATCGTCCTTGAACACTCCGACCTTTTACAACAAATTCCCATTACCAGTGATGATGATTCTGCGTGCTCGTATTTGTTCTCATAGTGCAGACAGTCGTCGTCATCGGTTTTGTGGCGATATATGACAACCCGAATACCTACTTGTCAGGTGTGTCTCGGGGCGAATCAATACGGTCTTAATTGGTTGATTGTTCCCTTTTTTTCTCCTGTATCCTATATTCCAGTGACGGTGGACCAAGTTCTGAGTTACTCTTTCTGTGAATTTGTGCTGAAGGCCCCATTGCTCTCCAATGTTCACGTCTCGATGATTGCACGAATCGTCCTCGGTGCGATGCTATTTGTGTTCGCCGTTATTCCACCCTCAAAAGAGTTGGTCAAAATATACAAAACGACGAGGCGTTGGGAACTCAATCGATACATCCAGTTGTTTGCCCGGGACGGCTTCCTTTACTTTGTTGTGTATGTTTCTCCTGCCCTCCTTCCCCGCTTTTCCTCACACCGTCTCGGAATATCATCCCCATACCCCTCTCGTTTTCTAGGAATGTGTTTTACAACGTCACCAGCTTGGCTCAAGAAGCTATCATTCTCGACTCGCTTTCCTCGCTCCTCCTGGTCATGGTGCGATAGTACCGAGCGCCAAACTCGCGAAACGAGGAACCAGGGACGACTTTCCCGAGCAGCATATCGCGTTGGTTCAGAAGGATCGAGACCACGGTCAACGTAACAAATGGGAAGTTGACATACAACGCCTCCTCTGGCTTCACCAACCTCAACGACTTGCCGTTATAAACTCAGTTGCGTGCTCGGTCAGTAAATTCGTCGTCGCCCGGGATTACGCGTGTACTGAGTTCATGTAAATAAGTCCCGATCTGAAGTCGTTGGGAGGACAGTTTTGAATCGCTGTGTGGAACGCTGATAAGAAATGAGAAATATGTCTAGCTGGCTGTTTGAATCTACCGTGATGAGAGCTAGCTTCGAGCCAGCAGTTTGAGATCTCAACCAGATGCGATGTCTTGTTTCAAACTCACCACCATGATAGCATCCCCTCCAAACATGCCCCACTTTCCCTCCCACAGAAATGCAAATCAGGTTCGCTTCACCCACTTTGTTCGTACAAACAATACTTGTTGCCTCTCTCTCTTTTGCCTCTCCCTCTTTGAAACCATCGCTCCCGGGGTTCCGTCGAAGAATCCGATGTCGATTAAAAGCCTACGGGATGCACCGTATTCGCACCGTCAGGCAGTGAGGGGTAGCCTTGGGTTTCGCGAATAGGCGCTGAAAACCGGGGAGCAGAACCAGTCTCCCGTTCGTTGTGAGCACAGCGAGGTCATTCCCAGATGCTGACACATGACCTGAAAACAACACGTCGGTGAATCCATGTGAGCCTGTTACGAAACGCGACCCTACATGCCATGAATTTGCCATGTAAAGAACTCGGTGAATGTTTGTTGTACCGAAGCACTTGGGGACATAGGATGGACATCAGTAAACCGCGCGTTTGCGGCCCTACGTCCCAGGTTGCACCAGACAGTTCCCTCGGGGATAGCTGGTAAAGCAACGCCCCGCCCTCTCTCGCAAAGATACGCAATCCGTTTTCACCACCAGATGAACACATGTCGGTTGCCGACCTCGGCATAACAGGTGGTATCCAATCGGAACCCTTGATGCCTCCGCTGAACATCCCGAATGACTAAACCCAACTCGAACGTCCTGATGTCCCAGATGTACGCGTTGTCCGTCGCCGCCGCGAGCAGGTTTGAATGTGAAAGGTGGAACCAGAGACACTCCTCCGGCATGCGAAGAAGCGCTCAGGCTTGGAAATGTCCGCGATGACTCCGATTCCCTGTCGGATTGAAGTTCTCTGCGGCTTGCTTGGACGCATTCCGCATCTTCTTGTCTGGGGGTGATGTCTCTGCATGCTTGGTGCCGTCTGCGTCCATGGTACATCGCCAGACCTCCTTGCAATTACCGTGCCGATTGAAAACGATGTAGCCCAGGTCATGTTCCAAGTAGGTGAACTCCTGGTAAGCCGGTAGGGCCTTCTGTTGGGTAACGATTCGAGAGTAGCGCCATGGGCGTTTCTCTGTATTTCTCCAGAATGCGGCGAACATGTTGACGTATGACGTGGTCCAGTGGGGTTCGTGCATCGCCAAGATCATGCGGATGACTGGCTTGTATGCGGATCGGGACCCCATCCGCTGCAGAGAAGAGGGAAAAGGCTGTCTCGTCCACTAGATTGCTTTTGAGCGGCGCACCACGTCTAACCTATCATTGGTCCAGTACCACGTATCTATAAACGGGTGGTTCTTGAGTCTCTGGAACGCAAATTGCGCTGGTACTGTGGGTACTGGGGCGTCCGGGATGGGTATGAACTTAGCTTTGTTCTTGCATGGCTCCTGCCGCGCTCGAGCTCGTTCCTCTTCCGCTGCTGGCGCAGCTAGGTTGCTTGTTCTTCTGCTTGGGCGTGGTCGTTCTGCCGCACGCCCTCTGGCTGCAATTGCGTTCACTTTTTCCCGGTGGATCTGGGTTCCCGGAGGGAAGTAGGTGCTCATGAGTTCTTCCCGCTCTTGCTGGTAGTCAGGACCTCTAAAGTCAGGGAAGTCTCCATTGACTGGGTGGCCCGCCAAGCTAGAGATGCGAGCGGAGAGGCTGTAGCGAAGTACAGAGTGCGACTACAGCCGCAAGCCGTGAGGTGGCCGGAAGCAAGAACGACGCGCCACCTCGCTTACTCGTACACTACGAAGGCCTCGTGCCTCGTATCCAAGTCAAGGGGGATTTGGTGGCAAAATTGGAGAAATGTGAGGGATCAGGTACCGTTTGCACACGGCATGGAAATAGGATAATGCTGTCACATACATTCAGTGGAGCCATGATGAATTGAATTGACCAGCTAGCACCCAGACCGAGCGCGGCTGTCCGGTTTTCCATACGCACGCTACCAACTTATGCCCGTCCACGCAAACGTTGCAGTCCAACTGGTTACGCATGTCTCTCATGGGCAATCAATGGAATAGAAACGGAAAGGAATACACATGCCGATGGAATTTTGTATTCGGAAAACTCCTAACGACAGATATATGTATATGTTTTCTACCGATCTACCTCTCTTAGATCGAGAGGGCACATATCAGAACAACCTCACCTAGCCGCAATAGAAAGCAATCACTCACCCAAACACGAGATCCATCGTGCCAATAATGGCCACAGCGTCTGCAAGCATGTGCTAAAAAAATGCGGTCAGTCGGGTATTCGAGCGACAGTCTGCACAATACTCACATCTGCAAAAGAGAAAAAGAAAAAAGAAGAGAAATTTCGTCAACTTAGTTTGGTTGTAATAAGATATCGAATAGGACTCACGTCTCATCATAAAGTCGGAGCCGGCCAAGTGAGCGAACCCTGGGGCGCGGATCTTACATCTATACGGGCGGTTCGTGCCATCCCTGTGTAATCAAATTCGTTGGCCTCATTGGCGACTAGATGTCCGTGGAGAACGCACGATACGAGGTAAACTGCCATCTCGCCCTTGGGTGCCTCGATAGCGCTGTAGGTCTCGCCTGGAGGGACAGAGTAGCCCTCGCTGAAGAGCTGTCGCGTCTCTGTGTTGGTAAAAGTATCGAGAGAGGCAGATAAAACGCACTTTAAAGTGATGGATGAGTGCTTCCATGCTCTCCTTCATCGATGCACGCGGAGGGGGAACGAGCTTGTTGTCATCAACCTTGACAACACCAGTAGGCATCTTATTCAAACACTACGACGCGCTCCATTAATTATCGCTCGGGAATAGCGACAGCCCGGACAAACCTGGTGGATAATGCGCAGACTCTCGCGGAACTCTTGGACTCTGCATAGATACCGGTCGTAGCAGTCGCCGTTCTTGCCAACAGGAACTTCAAACTCGACCTATGGATCCGGGGTTGAGGTGGACATCGTAGAAGCGTGGACACCATGTCATCAACATACCTCGTCATACTTGTCGTATGGTTGTATCTTTCTGAGATCCCACGGGATACCGCTCCCACGCAGCATGACGCCGGTAAAGCTGTAATCCAACGCTTCCTTGGCAGTCACGACACCGATGCCAATGGTACGCTCCTTCCATATTCTGTTGCCAGTCACTACCTCCTCGATCTCGTCCACACGTGAGCTGAATTGGGTTGCCCATTTGTGTATGTCCTCGAGAAGACCATGAGGGATGTCAAAGGCAACACCACCTGGACGAACGTAAGCTGCGTGGAGACGAGCACCCGAGACGCGCTCGTAGAACTCCATCAGTTTTTCACGTTCCTCGAAACCCCAAAGGAAAGGTGTGAGTGCGCCAACATCCATAGCATGCGACAGGACCGCCATCAAGTCTATGCAGATAACTCGTCACTGATTCTCGGAACCAAAGGGATACTACGCACGACTGAGAACACGTGTGATTTCACCAAACATGGTCCGAATCCACTTGGCGCGCTCGGGTACTTCGATGTTGAGCAGTTTCTCTACAGCGAGGGTATAACAGAGCTCGTTGGTCACTACAGAGAGTTGGTGAGTTCTTGGACATGACGCTGCTAGTGGAAACGACGCGCACTCATGGAGACGTAGTCCAGACGATCGAAATAGGGGAGAGCTTGCGTGTAAGTTTTGTATTCTATGAGTTTCTCCGTGCCACGGTGAAGGAGGCCGACGTGCTACAACGAATTTAAGTCGAGCGAATAATCTGCGATCCGGTAGAACCCACTGGATCAGCCCGAAGAATTTCCTCTCCGTTGAGTTCCAGAATCATGCGGAGTACACCGTGTGCGGCAGGGTGTTGAGGACTGGGGCACGGTCTGGACGCGCTTTCCCGGAGGAAGCACCTAGCACTCACCCAAAGTTGACTGTGCACCCAAGCGTTCACGTCAAGAAAGGCCAAAAGGAGGCAGGGACGCACCAGTAAAGTGTCTCAGCTTCGTGTCCGCACGCGTGCCGGTCTCTGCTAATATTTCTGACGCGGACATGCCGTGGAGGTCCTCGACGGTGTGGGTCTCGAATGGGTTTTTTGCGCCAGGTGTCGACTGAACTTCGGGCTTCCATCGCGCTGGCGACGTGGACAGGGAGCGAAAGGCGGACCGCGCTGGTAGGACAAGCTGCCGGCGTAGCAGTGCGCTGGCCATGGCGGTCGTCGGGGACGAGCGTGGTGGTGTGCACGGCGCAAATCGGTAGTGGCAGTGACGCGCGGAGCAGACCTCTCCTCGGGGGGTCGACCGGACTCACCCTCGTACCACCACCACCGCCAGCGCCATGGTGTTGAGATTTGGGCTCACCTTGGCTCTTGTCGGTGCAGTCCTTGCGGTGGACGGTCCCTGCACGGTTCACGACAGCGCCAACAAGTTCTACGACCTGAATCCTCTCAAGGCCAGGTGTGGCTAGCATCTATGTGCCGCATTGCGAACACTCAGCGTGTTTCAGCAAAGACTACCAGTTACAGACCGAGGGGGGGCACACAGTGTACATGAACGTGTGTGGTGGGGTGCGCACCGATCCCTGGAACAGTGGGCTTGACGAGAATCGGGTCGACATTGCCGGCCTGGTGAGAAGGGATCACGGCGATTTCGCCATTGGGTGAGCCCGATTCCTACATGCAGTGGGTGCTGGAAATTCATGTTGCGTTGATCAGGCTCGTGAACACGACGCTGGCAGTCAAGGACGGCGGGTTGTTGGTCAGCCAGGCGCAGGGTTCCCAATGTGTCGGAATGGACGAGCATGGCAGTTCTACCATCCTCTTCATCTGTGACACGTCTGTTTATTCTGCAGGTTTGACACCGACCTTGGACATCCATGTCTGGCAACTGATACATGCTCGCGATAGGCAAACCCGTCCTTCTAGGTCAGTGGCCTTCAGAAGAGGACAAGGCTTGCCACTTCGAATTTGAATGGCGGACACACGTGAGGCGCTCCGAACCCCTGACGACGTCTGTGACCGATTCCCTTACAGTATGCATGTCCGACGGGCGAACGCGGCCCGCTCGGAGGACTGTTGGTCTTCTTGACCATCCCGTACGTACAATCTCCATCGTACCGTTGCATCGATGTTCATGTTGTGTGTGCCAGGCTCCTGATTCTCGTAATGGCATTCATGGTCATCAGCACCCTTTACAACCGCTTCGTGCTCCGTCTGAGAGGTTTCGACCAACTACCCAAGTTTACGATCACACACGCACAAGAGATTAGAGACGTCCTTTCGGAATTTCTCCACGCATTGGTGGACTATATCGTCGTCGCTTGGAATACCCGGACGAGAGGCTTCAGGAACGTGAACCCAGCCTCGCACCACTGGACATCGCGAGACGAGGAAGAAGCACTGAGGGATTCCGATCCCCTCGAATCGGAGGCAGCGGATGTCCGTGGTGCAGCGAGGGAATAGAACGGATGCCTGGGCGCATTCCTGGTGCTGTAGGATCTAGTGACATGTATTTTGCGAACGGTCTCGCTCTAATACTACCTTCTATATCTGGCGGTGTAGTCACACCGCTTGTTTTTCCCCCTCCCGCGTCCCCCACATTAGTGCCCTCGACCGTCATGACCAGGGATAGGACGTTATCAAAAGGACCGTACAGGGACCGTCTATCGACAAAGAAACATCCCGCGCGAGCACGCCGGAAAGCCCGCGCTCAAGGCAAGGACAAGGCACCCACTATCGACGACGTGTATGAATACGCCCCGTCCAAGGTTCGCCGCGCCAACGTCGCGCTCTCGCTCGACCGTCATGAGATCTCCGGTCGACGCGACGGCTCGGACGACGAGCTAGACTTCCGCGGGCTGGATCAGGACGTGATGAAAAAGCTGCGTGCGAGGCTGATGCGGGATGCGGCGGACGCGGACGGGAATGGAGACGGAGACGTGGACAGAGAGGACGACGAGGAGATCGAGAGCGATGATGCGTTCGAGGAGAGCGATGTGGATGCGTTTGCGGGCTCGGGCTTTTATGTGCACAAGGTACGTGTCGCGCGGTACGTTTCGTTTTCGTGCCCCCCCTTCTCCTCACGTTTTGTTTGCGTTCCGTTCACGACCGCGTTCTTGTCTAGGGTGCCTCGCGCGGACGTGGGGGTTTGATCAGGAAACCTCAGAGAGCGAAGGAGGTTGATCTCGACGAAGACTCGGATGCCCAATCTGGGCGTTCTGATTCTCGATCGGTCTCAAAGGATGGGGAGGAGGAGGAGGAGGAGGATGCTGACGAGGATGAGGGGAGTGCAGGCGAGTTCTTTGATGTCCTCGATGTGTTCGACGGGCGTGCAGATGTAGAAAACGACAACTCGACCCCGGTGAGCGACAAGCTACCAGAAGCACAGACCAAGATAACAATGTTGGAGGATGGTGGCGAGTGGAAGGGAACGAATGCAGATATGGGGATGAGTGGGGAAGGGGAGGAAGGGGAGAGCGCGGAAGACGACGACGACGAGGAAGAGGAGGACAGTGTGGTTGACGAGGACGATGAACTACACATATCCGCTTCTGACTCGGAGGACCTCTCGCCCGAGGCGCTCGCCAACCTCGAAGCCTTTCTGTCAAACCTCGACCCCACTGAATCCCAAAAACGCAAACCAGACGAAGCCGTAGGACCTGACCCTATCAAACGTCGACGTATCACCGACCGCACAGAGGCAGGTGGAGAGAGCGAGTTTGGGGTTCGAGGTACATGCACACGCCAACACCCGACGACCAACGTTCTGACCTCTGAACAGGCTCGAGTACCCTCCAGCTAGACGACCTACTTGCGCCCCTCGCGTCTTCCTCTACCTCCCTTGCCACCCTCAAGAGATCGACAAAACCCCTCACGTCGTCTAGCTCGAAAACAAAAACGCTCTCTGCCCCATTACCCCAACGAGCTCAAGAACGTCTAGACCGAGAGGCGGCGTACGAGCAAACAAAAGGAGAGGTAGAAAAATGGTCGGCCACGATGAAGCGTATCAAAGAGGTATGCGAACGCTGACACACGCTCGTTCTCCCTGATCACACATGTATCCTAGGCGGAACACCTCAGCTTTCCTCTTCAGGCTGAACGACCGAGCCGGGTCTCCAACCTCGAGCTCGCAGCCAAATTCGTGGTAAGCCTCCTTGCAGTAAAAATGTGTGATTTCTATGACGTTTATGGCGACATACACGGGGCCTGTCTAGCCGTCCAACGAGCTCGAATCCGCCGTCGACAAGCTCCTTAAATCGGCCCAACTGCGCGACGAAGACATTGCGCACACGGAGGCGCTCAAGATGGCCCATCTTAGTGTGGAAGAAGTGTCTGCGCGGCGTGCGGAACTCCGGACGATGCGCGAACTCGCATTCCGGGCGGACAGGAAGGCGAAACGGGTCGCCAAGATCAAGAGCAAGGCCTACCGACGACTACGGAAGAAGCAGCGTGAGCGGCTGGACGGTACGGACGGGAAAGGGGATGGGGATGGGAGTGTGGACGTCGAGAGTGAGACGGAGCGATTGAAGGCGGAGGTACAGCGGGCAAAGGAACGTGCGACGCTCCGACATAAAAACACGGGCAAGTGGGCCAAGGCGATGAAAGGTCGCGAAGGGCTCGATCAGGATCAGCGGCAAGCCATCGGTGAGATGCTGGAGCGTAGCGAGAAGCTACGGCGGCGGATACGAGGGGAGAACAGCGGCGATGAGGGAGACGAGGAGAGCGAGAGCGACGAGGACGGGCAGGATGAAGAAGCGATCAAACATGGTGCTTTTGAAGAACTGGCTGTGCTGCGCACGGAGGACGACGCAGATCTCCCGGAGCTGAAGGACAAGAGCGTATTTAATATGAAATTCATGCGCGACGCGGCTGCGAGGCAATCTCGCGAAGCGGATGTGCTCGCCGAGGAACTTCAAAAGGAGATGGGATTCGGGATCGACAAGGAAGCTGACGACGATGACGGGTCCGTGGGTGACGCTGGTGCTCCACCAGCAGACACGACCGTCGTGCAGCGTGCGGGGGGACGGTTCTCGTTTCGACCAGGCGCAACGCCTGGCCTCCTGAAGCCCCTGGGTTCTTTGGCCTCGGACACATCCAGCGTTACACTGCAGTCTGCAGACCTCTTGCAAGATATGCCCATCCCCAAGCTGACCCCGACCCCCAGCCCATCTACCCCCGCGCCTGCAATCACCTCCGGGTCTATACTCAACCCCTGGCTCACGCCCACGGTGATTTCTTCCGGACCCTCTCGGAAGCGGAACGAAGTGCGTGTGCACAAAGGCGCAGATGCGTTGACCAAGGCTTCAAACAAGCTTCAAAAACAAGCTGGGAAACACCAAGACGAGAAAGAGCGCGCCAGGGATGACGCAGTGCTCGAAATCGACGCGAACAACGTCCTGGCAATTCCCGCCCCCATGGCACCGAGCGCGAGTGCGCCAGGCAGGAAAGGAAAGGCGAGGAAAAGCGGGCAAGACGGTGCCGCGAACACAGCCGCTGATCCAATACTTGACGCGATTGATGAGGGTGATGAGTCGGACGTCCCGAGCGAGGCCGAAGCGCAGGAACGCGCGGAGGAAGGAGCAAAGAAGGGGGGAAAGAGGCTCCAAGCGTTTCAGCAGCGCGACCTGGTTGCGCTCGCTTTCGCGGGCGACAACGTCGTGCAGGTACGTCACCGCTTTTTTTTTGTTGTCGTTGTTTCCCCCTCCCAAACAAGCATCCACGCGGTATATTTGCTTGCAACACATGACTAGGCATTCGAAGAAGCTAAGCGGCAAGAAACGGAAGCAGATGCGCCTCGCGAGGTGGATACGACCCTCCCAGGCTGGGTACGTCTCTCCCCACGTCTTTTGCCATCGTGCCACGTCTCAGGCTGCGCACTTCCCTCATAGGGCTCCTGGGGTGGCTCCGGGACCAAAAAGCGACCTCCTAAACCCCACCTGGTCAAGTCCATCCCGGGCGTCGCGCCGGCCGCCCGGGCGGACCACGCCAAACCACACGTGATCATCTCCGAGCGGCGGGACAAGAAGGCGACCAAGTACCTCGTACGCGGGCTGCCGCACCCGTACACAAGTCACGCCCAGTTCGAGCGGCGGATGGAGACGCCACTCGGATCCGAATGGAACACGCGGGTCGGGTTCCAGCGTGCAACGCTGCCGCGCGTGGTCACCAAGGTGCGTTCTTGCCTTCGCGCGTGTTGTGTGTGTGTGTGTCGCGTGTTGTGCGCTGGACCGACTGATTGGTGTAGGGGCGGGGGTGGCTTAGACGTTGTGCCTGGCGATTCGGCCCCTGGTTTCTGTCGCTTTGCGGGTCGGGCCCCGACCCGGGGGTCTGGCTCTCCGACCCTGTTGATACGCCCTTGCCCCTGCCCCTTGGCCCCCTCTGGCGCTCCGGGCTGGTTTCTATGATCGAAAGCACGGGCTGACGGATTTTCCTCCTCACTCCTTCTTTTTCTAGATGGGCACCGTGATCGATCCGCTGGAAAAGCTGTTCTAGTCATTACACGCACAAAAAAAAAGACCGGCCATCGGTCGCAATTGTGATTGCAATCTTATTTATTATATACGTCTTGTGGGCGTTCCCTCTCTCCCACCCTCTCTTCCCTCTGCATTTTATGGACGCCACCGTGCATGGCGTTATAGATATATACAATCCCACTACGCTCTTGTACAAGGCTCCTGCTGGATTAGGAAACGCTTCGCCTCGAAGCCCTGGGCGCAAAGGATGGCAAATAGTACAAGATATGAAAAAGAAAAAAAAAACTATTTGGACGATGAATACAAAAACGATCCGGTGATTAAGACCTCCACATATGTACAATACCATTCCAAAAGTGTACATTGCAATCCACATGAATACATGCTGTGGAGCGTCCTTGGGGGGGAAACGAAAAAACGAAATGAAATGAACCCGAAATCGAGAAAAATGGAGAGGAAGACACAGCTTGGTAGAGTGTTCCCGCCATGTCAAAGCGCCAGTGACACTAATAAATTACCCCACACACAACCACAAGAGGCACACCGGTCCGATGAGCCGGTCCACCGATAAGCCCGTTTCCGTCCTTCTGTTCGGGCACAATTGCAGAGTGAGTGGGTCAGCCGACCATCGCAACGCCCGTGCATCGCCCTCGTCGTCCCAGGTCAAGACGGTCTTGAAAGCCGTGTCGTCTTGGACACCGATGGTGACCCCAAGGACGATCCCGAAACAAGCCAGGCAGACGCACTCGTCTGTCGAGGTCGCGTTTGCATCTCTTTTCCACCGCGACAGCTTATTTCCGGCGCTGGCCTGTGCCCCATGATCATATCCGTCGTCCTCCTCCTTTCCGTCCTCTCGGTTGCTGTGCGTCCTCCTAGACCGGTGGCGTCAACCCTTGGCGCAGGCACTCGATAAAACGCACCCACCACTACATCGCATATCACGTCTTGGCCTCGGTACTAGCTCTGGTTTTGGTTTGGGTTCTGATTGAAGTTTGCGCTCTGGACCGTCCTCCGCGTGTCTTGCAGCCACGCGCGCCTCTCCACGTCCCGCACCGACCATGCGATCACGCCACGTCGACACCGTCTTCTGGTACGCCCTGCGTACGCGATTCAATTGGCCCAGCAGTCGACTGCCACCCCAGGAAGCCCGACGATCCCCGCTCGGCACCCGGTCCTGAACATCCGGTGCGATACCACCACCGCTACGTCGACGATGGCACTGACACCGGCACTGGTGCCCCTGTGACAAAGTTGCCGCCATTGCTCCCACCGGGCCATCCGCCGGACGCCTCCCTTCTGGATCATCGGGCGTCCACGTAGACAGGTCGCGACGATGACGATGACCACTCGTCCGGTAGTAATGATCGCCGCTTGTACCACCACCGCACGCATCGACGGGCCGACGGCTGTCAGCGACAAACGCAAATGACGATGTCCGATCACGGGGGAACGTCTCAGCAGCGACAGCGTGGTCGTTTGACCCGCCTCGTCCCGTTCCACCCGAATTCGGAACCGACCTGCGCCTCAGGCCACCTTCCTCGAGTGGCTGCTTCGTCTGGATTCGGGATCTCTTGTCGGCTGATCGCAAACAACGTTGCGGAGACATTTCTCGGTCGAAACCGGGCCTCGAATAGGGCCGAATTTGAACAATGGGCGAGCAAGGCGCGCCAGAGGCCGGTCTCGGCTGGGCCGTGGTGCGATACAAATGTCGCCTGCATCCCTCGCTAGACCGGTCTGTCGACGGACTCTCAAACCGAAACGAAGGGAGGTTGAACCTTGAGCTTGAGCCTGGATGGTCCTTGTCGACCTCGCCCTGCGCTTGTCTCCTAACCGAATGCGTGCTGTATTGAGGGAGGGGGAAACGTTGGTCAGGTGGCAAAGATTACGAAACGAAAATGAATGACGAGCAGAAAAAGGATATTGACATGCGCTCAAGCGGATCCTTTTCAGCAATCTGTTGGTAATGGATCGTAAGCACGAGGCAACGACAGCGCAGAGCAAACACGATTTTACTTCGGCATCGACGGAGTACGAATGCAATGTGCTGAGCGTGTCCAGAGCGTCAAAGTAGACGGTGCTGTTCGATTGCGGAGAATCGGTGCACGTGTCGAAACAACGAGGTATACCACAAAAGGAATCGACCTGCCCGATAAAACAACGTGCCTGTCACAGATAGCTACAATTAACTGGTAGCTAAAAAAAGCACACACCAATGGCACCAAAGTGGGGGCACGGCCGTTGGAAAACGATGGCGGGTCTGGATCATCCAGGGTCCTCGCGTGTTTGGGGGCCTGTTCGGATAGTAAAACGAATCAGCGTGCATCCAGGACATCAAATACAGCGGGACACGAGAGATGTCCAAACATAACTCTTCGGTCACGCGCCTGCGGCAGGGGCTGCGAGGGGACGAGGTGGCTCGAAACGGCGTCGGCGACTTTAGAAAGTAGGGAAAGACCAGGGTCTGGTAAACGAGACGAAAGCAAAGACAAGGGACACAGAACCACGGCACCTCGCACTCCCACAAGGACACTGGCGACGGGACTTGGAGGTAGTGCCGGTGACTTGAGTCCGAGGCGGGCGTTACCGTTATCGCCGTCATCGCCATCGAACGACAGGGGACCGGGGTGCAGCCGATATCAGACCCCTGAGACGAGCGCGTCTGGACATGCAGAGATGGATGTATGCGGGGTGCCCTACCTCGAGTGTCTGTCGCCTCGTCCCAGCCTGCCGCGTCTGTTCCTCCCCGCACTCGCTCACCGTATGCGTTGGGCTGAAAGGGGCATACCCCGGTGCGCCAGCGAGCGCCGCGTAGAAACCTGTGTCAAACGTCATCAGTCCGCAGCTAATCGACCTGCCAGGCCACAGCGCAAACGAGAGCGCGCACTGTGTTCGTGGGGGAACTTGTACAAGAGATCTGGCGGGGACGTGGGGACCTCGAACGGCTGTCCAGACGCCGTGTGTGTGTGAGATCAAGCTAGGCGGTCAAGAGTCCCCACTCGCCGGCTTTGGCTTGACGATGAGCGCGAGCGCCCGCCCGACCCTGCGCGTCGTCATCCCGCCGTGCGCACGCGCGGTCTCTTTGCCCGAGTTCTCGTGAGCAGAACCACGTCCGACGTTGCTGGTGCAAGTTCGACATCGTGTCGGTTTGACGTTCACAACCGCATACATTCAAGATACCAAACCCAAAATAAGAACAAAAAAGAAATGTCTGTCCCACAACTACGAGTTCGGCGGATCCAGTGCCACCGACCTCCACTCTATTAGAGACCGAAACGATCAAGAGACCACGTCTGCCCGTGCACCTGCTCAGTATCAAAACGACACCGCGCAGCGAGCCGACGCAGTCCGGTTGATATTCCACAAACGTAACGAGCCCATCGTGTAGCGTGTTTTTGAAACAATGGGCCCTGACTAGTTGGTGGGTTTTGCCTCGTGCCAGCGCTTTGACAGGAACCGACGTCTTATCGAATGTTGCGCAGCGAACGAGAAGATCACTTTGGCCTAGGATATCGGACGATGTGCGTACACTCGCTCTACGAGCAGGAAAAAAAAAAGGAAAGATGAGCTGATCTCGCGACAGCCGAGCTATACAGTCGCTGACAAAGGCATTCCCGCGCATCTACTCCACGCGCTTACCGCATATAGCAAGTATCGTCGTTCAACTTGGCGTGCGTAGTCGCGTTCTTTAGTCATAAGGCGGACTCAAACGCTCAAGGGGCGTGTTTTGACCGTCAATCCCGTCCGTCAGCATCAAACCACGACTAGGCGAGGAATGACAGCAGCGGGCCATACGCCACATCAGATACAGCTCACACACGTAACTTGCGCCCATTCAACGGGAAAATTTTCCATGTCGACACGCCAGGTGCAGGAGCGGAAAGGAGAGCAGACGCGGTACCCGCGTCTGACGTTTGTGCTCGTTTCCGGGTTTGGGACCGAAACGACGCCGCATGGCCACCGGCCCATCAACACGTACGTCGGTAAATTCTCTCGCCGTTCTCGCTCCCCCCCCCCCCCCCCCCCCCCCCTCCCCCCCCCCCCTTCCCCCCCCGCCCCCCCCCCCCTCCCCCCCCCCCCCCCCCCCCCCCCCCCCCCCCCCCGCACCCC
>JBBPLU010000373.1:0-21965 GCA_038089935.1 Boletellus emodensis | reverse complement strand
GCGTCACGTCTCGACTGGAATCGCTTATTTGTTTCATTAATCTCAGGGTATGTTTCAAATTATGATTGCTCCAAGAGCCCGAGGTAATTATATGATGGCGGACTCGATCATGTTCGCATACGTTCCCTTCAATGGACCAGATATGAGACCTGCAAGATTTATATGGTCTCATTATTGTCAGCTTGCGCCGCTCATCAGCCGTAGAGCAACCAATTCCGACCTCTCCAGACTATTATATAACCAGATGCGTGCTATGGCGTCGCCTATTCTTAGGTTTGTTCTACTCCCAGTTATTTCGTCACCAATGTCGGGGAGATACAGGATACCTCGATCTAGATTGGTGTGTCCTGTTTCATCCTGCATTAGACTACCGCCAAACTCCGCGAATATGCATCATTGGGGATTGATCCTCCGAGGAACATGGAATACCATCCATGATCGAAGGGGATCGAAGGTACACTATGAAGGAGACTCTCAATTCGTACCACGCTGTTCTCTTCCGGTCTTCTCAGACATGGAAGTAAAGGGGTGGAATGGTTGCCAAAAAAGTCTATCCTTGCTGAGCTCACCCGGCCAACTGCGATCACTCCGGTCCGCTTACGGATCAAAGCATGTCCGACGATGACTACTATCAAACTCAACACCCTCCACCCCTCTCGGGTGTCATTCTTGGCTGCGACACTCTGATGTATACATACGCTTACGCACCGGCGGCGTTGATAAGGTCAACGCCATTCGAACTGCGCATTCTAGAAGGTGCGGCTCCCATCCTAAACCCCCTCTTTGAGCCGCTCTGACGATAGCGGCCGTTCGTGGAGTTGGTCCGTCCGAGGCCGGCGTGCAACAGTGCTACATCTGCCAAAGTGCCATATAGGCATCACCCACGCCAGTATCTCGCGTGAAAGATCAGGCATGGGAGATTATCCGGGCCGAAAACGTTGACGATTCATTCATCATGTCCCGACGTCGTTTACCCCATTGAGGTCGTTACATTCCCGCCATTCGCTTTACGCCCCCCCCCCCCCCACGGCCCGACGGATCTACACAGTCAAGCGCGTGACAGAGAATGGCGGGTTCAGACATGGAAACGAAGGCGCGAAATGTCGGGGCATGCATTCTTTAGGATAATTTGTCCGGGCGACACGGATTCAAGGCTGCATTTCGTTTCCTTGCAGTGCAACAAGTCATCAACGGAACATACCTTCTTCTTCTTTCGGTTCCCATCAAAAATCTAAAATAGTTGGCGGGCACAATATGCCGAGCGTTGAAGGCACGAGAACGGCGGGGCCAGGTGCCAGGGGGTCGGTGCGTTTGGCCGTTCCGTGTTCCCCCCCTCCTCCCTTTTCCAGCTCGAGGCGACTTCTTTACAATAATGACTTTAATTTTCATCGAGGATCCTATTGCTCGAGAAACATCCCGCGGCGGACACAGACAGGGGGAAAAGCCGGTGCGAGATCCAACACTTTTTTTTTCTTAAATCTTCTTCTATAAATGCGGCTATGTTGTATACAAAACGGGGGTTCCGAAAGAGTACAAGCTCAGTGCAAAAAAAAGGTAGAAAAAAATAAACCGAAGAGCTCCACATAGAGAAAACGAGACATGTCCTATCCCTACCAGGGAAGAAAGAAAAAAAAAGGACCTGGGCGTAGCGAGAGAGAGAGGGAGAGAAGAAGAAAGAAAAAGGCCAGCCCAAGCACGGTCACCACTCCTCCTCGTCTCTACACGCGTGTGCCGTCCCCTTTCTCGCAAACGTCCTCCCACACGTCTCGCATCGCCATTTCAGCAAGCACAGGTGCACGGTGAGGACGTGTCGGACGAGGCTTCCGCGCTGCATTGGTGCGACGTGGCAGTCACGCCAGCGACATTGGACCATCACTTTCTCGTTCCCCCGGATCTGGTGGGCCTGGCGGAGGTGGGCGCATGCGTACTTGGGGTCCGCAGGCAGCGATGTGCCACAGACGAGCGCGTTCTCGGAGGGGGTGAGCCACTGACAGACCAGCGGGGCATTGTCCGGCGTGTAATATGGAACGATGGTGGTGCCGGCGGACACGGCGGAGGACGAGGACGAGGACGGGAACGATGGCGTCGAGAAAAACGTGGGTGGAGGCGGCGGGGACGGAGTCACGGACGCGTAGGTGGGGACGGGCGATGGGAGCACGTCGGGGACGTCGTTCAGCAACTGAGCAAGGAATTCGTCACTGAGAAATACAAGGGCGCGTCAGTTCGCGGTCCGCGGCTCAGGGGCGGGACAAGCATGCAATGAGGATGACGTACAGGGGATCTGGTGAGGGCGGGTTCGCGCCAGCGATATATTGGTAAATTGCATTATCGTTGTACATGCTTGGCGATGCGGCGAGATGGGGCGCGGACTCTGTGGTGGTAGGGACTTTTCTATCGCTGGAACCGGAGTAGGGTATGCTGAGGAGCGATGACAGGGATGATCGCGCTGGGCCTTAAAAGCTCGCGCTAGGACCCATGGTCCGGAAAGGCGAAGCGCAGTCGGAGGCTTTTTTACCGACCCATGGGCTACCGCGTCACACACTCAACCGATGCAGTTCTCCGCGTGTCGCACTAACGCTCAATAGGGTTAGCCGAGAAGGTTCGGTAAACAAGATGCAACGAAAAATAAAACAAAATGAAAACCAGAACAAAATAAAACGAAAATAACACCCACGAGAACCTTGCGCCCGACGCAGATGCATGATCTGAGAGGTTGGAATTTTTTTAAAAAAAAGTGGGCGGACCTGGGTTACTTCATTTGGCTGTGCATAGCATACGGCCACGATCGGGCAAGATCTGCCGTGTCGTGGGGAAATTTGTCGTGCCTTCCGTTGGAGCTGGCCCTGCGCAAGAAGCCGTGACGTAAGCGATGTATCGTGCTCATGCTCGGTGCGCGAGTGGAGCTGGACTGCGGGCGATCGCAGTCATGCTTCTATGCCCGGACCGCCCGAGCTGATCATTCGAGTACCCTGTCCAAAAATTTTAGGGGATGGCATCAGGACATCCCTAGATCCGGCTAGCAGTGTCGCCAGACCATGTGTATGGCGATGCACAGCAGTAGATCTAGGGTGGCTAGTCGTCAACGAGCGAGCTCGAGAGGGGCTGTGTGGACCTACCAGGCTACCACTGGCAGCCCAACGCTCTCAATGTATTCATTTCCGTCTCGACGATACGTCATCAATTCGATACAAGGCGTGTATACTGCCCCACCCAATCCCCCCCCCTCCTCCCCTAGCTCTTTCTCCTCTAGCTAAACGTGGATACACAAGATGCGATCAACCGCCCAACAATTAATTGCTTTAGGCCAGTGAACTTTCCCCGCAGCCCGCAGCATGATACTCTACTTCCGATTTGATCGGGGGACATTGCCGGCAGGTCGAACATTGTGCGAAGCACCCTACACCAATCAGCATTCGCCCGAGGAGCGGAAATGTACCCATCCCGTTCGTTCCATCTAGGCCCATCCCATGCGGACTCTTGAATTGGAGGTACATTATGCGGACGTAACGATCCGAGGGGATCGAACATTAACCCTACGGCATTCTCCATTTTTTTTTCCTCCAGGGTCGTAGCGTCGTGCTAGATGGGTGTATCCCCATCGCGGTGGTTTGCATACAATCGTCCAACTCCGTCGTACATTCTTGGGGAATGAAAAGGCGACACGGTTATCGTTGAGCCAGATGATGAGCATGTTGAACCCAGAGACAGAGTTCGAAAGCACCAGATCAGGGAGACGAGGCCCAGTTTCAGTTCGAGTGCGCGCAACGCGATAGACGCAGGTATCTCCGCCGATTCTCGAACTACCACTAGATCGGCGTGCTCGGTGAAGTGGATACGATGTGATGCACGAGTGGAGCCGAATAACCTAACGGAGGCGGACCTTTCACTTCCTGCAATCAACGCTGCGCTGATCTTCGGCGCGTGTTGATGGCATCCACGATCTTTTCTGATGGACCGTCGTGAGAAGGAACGGTGTTGAAAGAAAAAAAAGTCACCATCCTATGCGGCGAAAGGCGAGTCACATCGCGAGGGACACGCAGACTGAGGGGAAATGCAATCTCTAACAGGGCCCGCGTGCATGCTGTGTTCGATTGACCGGCATGGCGTTGAACACATACATCAACGAGACTCCGAACGGGAAACGGAATTCTGTCCTGTCGAGTTATCCTTCACGAACGGAGAGAAAAGTGAAGTCCACGCGACCGTGGAAGAGGTGTGCGCGGCGGGTTGTCAACTCCGTTTGCTAGCGCCGGGCGCAGACTAGGGCGGTTAACAAGAGAAGCCTGTGCACATGCAGGAGAAGCCTCTGTGGGATTGTTCGCGTAGGTGGGTGTGGGGAAGAGGTAGTCTCCGACGAGCGAGAGCCAGCACTGAACGGCGGCGCAGGCCAGTAGGGCGGCGAGGACCCTTGCGGGGGGCCCCGCCAGGATTTTCTCATTCCCATGGTTAGGTGGCCGACGCCGGGATTAGCCGACACGGACTCTTGCCGTTGTTGTATCTCAGGAAAGGCGGAGGCGAAGCTAAGAAGCATCGGGGGAGAAAATAAATTGCAGAGAATTGCATAGTTGGCGCAATCAGGTCGATTGGGTATGGTGTGTGATGGTGCCGGGGTTGTTGTGTTTCCGTTGGCCGGAAAAGGCAGGAGAGCCGACACGGTGACCTAAAAGAACGAATCGACCGCGAATGACCGAGTGTTGCGTTCCAGCGGGGAGGGACGACCCTAGCATTTTTTTTCTTTGTTCCTCGCTCGCATGATCCTGCGCAGGCTGCGCAGCACACGCAGATCATGAAATAGCCTGTCGGCTTTGTGAAGGCGGTGTGCGCCGACGAAGGCGCTGCCGTGTGCAACCCTAAACGGTTTAGAGCCTCGGTGGTCCCTGCGCCACTTTCACCCATGCGCAGTGCCCAAATAGCCGGAGGGTGCCGACGAGCTAATTAAATGAATAGATGATCTATCGTAAAGATGCGGATGCCGCTCAAGTGTGCGCTACAGCCTCGTACTTTGACTGAAGGAACTGCAAAAAGGAAATATAGGACTCGACCACGAACACCGCGTGCGCCGCTCTCTTGCTACCTGAAGACTTTTCTTGTAATCAAGGGGTCTTATTACATAATCGATGTATTGTTGGAGGTCCGATAGGGGTTATTTCGACAATGGATAAAACTTAAAGTCTCGTCTTGCGCGCATTTCTCTCCGCCAGCCCATCACCATGACACTTCTATGGTCTACATTTTCTCGTCTCTCCCACAAATCTGCGCCCGCCGTCACGACCAACATGTCGATTGACTCATGGTGCCATCAGCTGCCCACCCAGCCCACTCGACTGGTCAGAACAATCGAAATGTGCAGCGCCCTTGCAGCGGGACGAGACGCCATGGGTGCGCCCGTAAATAAAACCCACCTCCATACCTTGCTCCGTGTGTGCACGGTGCCCGCATCCGTCGAGGAATCACATGATGACGGCGACATCCCGGGGGACGTCCTCCTCGTCGAACGCGTCCTCTCCACTGGCGGGGCGTACCACTCCGTGACCCGCATCCCGGAATCACTCTCAACCAGCGGCACACTCTTTCATCTCGAGGTGCACGACCGCGTCTGCGTCACCGTGCACGACGGTGGCGCGAAGAGCCTCGCACGCCACCTCGAGGTCCAGCGCATCGTCACGTTTGGCGCCCGCGCGTCGGGTGGACCGACACAGCAGCGCCGATACCTCACGCTCGCCCAGTTTGCGCAGATCCTCGAGTTCGTTAGTCGTGTGACGACGCTGATCTGTGCGGGCGACCGCGACTGTAGATTCCAGTCGCGCTCGTTCGCGTTTACGTGTTTGGCCGCGTTGACACCACGTTTACCACCCCCGACGCAACCGGCGCGCAGGGACGGCGGGAACAGGAACGGGGTAGGTACAAGCGACAAATGCAGCGGGTCGGACCTGGCAGACGACTCAGTGTTTGAGTCGGGCGCGGAGATGTTTTTGGGACAGGTACCTTGGGTGGTCAAAGACCCTCAGTCGATACAGGCAGTGAGCAGTCCGATCTTCAAAGTGTTCTCGTTTTCTGAGCTTTCTTTCGCAGCTGAGATTGATGGTCGCGCTGAAAGACCCACTCGCAGGGGACGTAACGGGACTTTGCCGTTGAACGCGTTATTTGACATCCCTTTGACTGAGCTTTCCGAGAATCCGAGGATGTTCGAAGGGTCGTAAGAGGTATCGATCTCATTGACCCGCATCGCGAGTAGCGGTGCTCATCGTGACCGTCGTGCATGTACTGGTTCGGGCACTTTACGGCAAAGCAAGGTACGAGCGCATAGCCGCAACGTAAGACTTCTTTGGACCAGCGGCCGAGGCAGTTCCCACACTTCTGTATCCTGGTACTGCCCTCGATTGGGTCTCGGCTCGCCCTCGAGCTTCGTACGCGTCGTACCCGGCGGTGCACTCCTTGAGCCTCCCTGGGACTCTGAATCACTTGACCATCAGGTGCTCCCTGGATCGAAGCGCCACATCCTTGCCTCTCTCTGGCTTAATGCCCGCCATTCGGTAGTCCGCATGCACATACTTGGTACTCACATAGAGCTTGCTTGCACCGTTGCACACGGGCCCAAGTATGAGAACAGCGCGCAATTCGAAGAATCGGTGTTTGCATAACGGCCTGCTCATTTCGGCTCCCCATTTGGCAAGTCGGCGTCCGGGCCGCCGTGACGCTACCAGACCTCCCGCTCGTCCGACTTCCTCCAGTTCTCTCCATGGCCACCGTCAAACTCGCCACCCTCGCCATCCGCGTAAGTTTCGCTGCTCCCCCCACGCCGACACAACCCATTTCCCCGAACTAGACCATCGCCAAACCCATCTCTGCCCAGCTCAAGCACCAAGCGACACAGTACGTCCGCCCGCCCTGGCTCGCCCGTCCACGCACGCTCACCCCCTCGCGCGCTGTCTCGCAAGACACGAAGCCTTTCGCAACGTCTGCGTCTCCCTCGCCCAACGAATGCACACCGCCGAGATATCCCTGCGCACAAACATCCTCGGCGAGCCTGCGCGACAGAACGTGCGACCGCTGTCCGAGACCAAGTACGTCGGCCCCCCCCCCTCTCTCGTTTCGTGTTTCGTATTCCCCCCGCTTTTTTTTTTTCCTTTCCCCTTTTCTCGATTTGGCTTTCGTGTCGCTCCCTTTTGTTCGACTGGGGGCTCCCGTTCTTCCTCCCTCTCTTCTCCCCCCCCCCACATCCAACGCTCACGCACTTCACACACGCACACGCACACGCACGACAGAGCGATCGAAAACGGCGCCAACGCTCTCGCCGAGTCCTTTCTCTTCGCCGTCGCCGCCCTCCTCATCCTCGGCGAATCCTTCCGCTCCTCGTCCAAGCAGTCCAAGCGCCGCGACGACGTCGACGACAAGTTCGAGTCCCTCCTTACTGCCGTCGAGCGCTTGCAACAAGGCCACGACGAGATTCAGGCCGCGTTGGAACGGTCGAGGGAGGAGGTCGAGAGCGAACGCAAACGGAGAGAGGCACTGGAAAAGGTCGTCGAACGGCTCGTCGGGGTCGGGGTGGGTCCAGGTGGTGTAAAGGCATTGGACGCGTCGGTCTGGCAAGGTACACCACTACAGCCACCTAGAGTGAAAGAGACAACCACAGATTCGTGATACACACCATGGACAGTATACCGCCAGAAACCTGCCATTGACAACGTTATCATCGTCCACTGTGCTAATACGTTTACAGTAAGATATCCTTCCTCCCTGCTCTCGTATTACCTATCGGACGCCGTCATTTTACATGATCGTGCATCCCTCGGGGCACCGCCCACACAGCTTCTCCACCCACTCCTCTATGCACTGCTTTCTTGTCCGCGCACTGCCCATCGTCACTCCCCGACTGGCCTGTGCCCAGTCGATAGCCCCGCCGGCCCGCTTCACCTCGATCGACACCTCCTTGTCGCCGCTCACGGGAATCGCGTAAAACCACCGCAGGACCTGCTCGCTCTCCTCCACTTCCACTCTCCCCTCCGACACCTTCACCTGCACCGCATACGCATCCGTCTGAATCCTGCCCTTTCCAGACGTCAGCGACGCCGACATCGTCAGAGGCAACGTCGTCGTCGACCCATTCCGACTCCGCCCCTCCACATCATCCGAATCCAGTCGCTGGTCGCGCCTCTGCACACCAACCGATCGCTCCACACACCCGTCCGACGCAAAGTGCACCAACGGAATGAAAATCTCGGTCGGCAACGCACTCTCCCTGTCATCCTCCTCCTTGTTGGCCCCCGCGCCATCTTCGCCCTCCATCTCCGAGATCATGTGGGGTGCGTCTGCGGGCGTGACGCGAATCTTGACCTTGAGCGACGCCTTGCCGATATCAAACTGCACGTCCACCGGTGTGCCGACCACCTTGACAGGGTACGGTCGACAAAAGGCGCGTATCGCACGCGCACCGTCGCGCAAAAATCGCAACACCTCGTGCAGTTCCGTCGGCTTGGCAGTATACGATGAAGCCACTGCCCCGCTCGCATAGGGTGACGAGGGGACAGGCAGCGTCGCCAACGACATTCTTGACGCGCGGGACGCCAGAGATCCCAGTGTTCGCCTCTTGACATCGTCGTCGCTCCACACGCTCAAGTCCTCATTGTTCCATCCGTCCCCCCACATGTGGCTATTGTCCGGGCAGTATGTCCATATGGTATAGCTCAGCAGGTTAGGGCCGTCCGTTGCGTTCATGCTCGCGTCCAGCGCGCGCTCTTGTTTGGCATAGTCACCATACCCCTTGCCGGTTGAATCGTACGCCTTCTTGTCGTCCATGTCTATCGGCGTCCCGATTTCGCCCACCATCGTCGGATAACGGCGCGGTCCTGGCGCATCCGAGCCCAGTTGAACGCCGTCGGATTTCAGCATGCCCAGCTGACTCTGGATGCTGGCCCGGATCGCTCGCTCTCCAAACCGAGCCGCGAAGATCGAGCTGCTGTACTTGCCCCTGATAAGGCCGACCGCGTCCGCGTTGATCAGATTCCAATGACGCGTGACGAGCGTGAGGCCGTCATAATAGTGCGTCGAGTGGCATCCTCGTCCTTTGAGCAACGATTCAGGAATCCCTGGGGGCACAGCAAAGACGGGGGCTTGCACAAACGCGATGGCGCTCGGGTGAGCTTCCCGGACACGCGTGACATAGTCGATCAGGTGGGGGAGGAAAAAGTCCTGGAGAAACTCTACCGGTGCCGAGTGGAGGTCCGAGGGGGCAAAACGAAAGTACGCGGGTTTCAGGAGTGTACCCGTATCGACGTCCCACACGCCATGGAGCGCCCACAGACACGTTCCCAACGTCCATTCGCTCGACCGCTTCCAACCCCACTTGGGATGCACACCGTTTGGTTCGGTGCTGGGATCTGCCCATATGCGAACGCCCTTGGGATCAACCGTGACAGTCCCGCTGCGCGTCGATCCAAACGAACCAAACGTGTAGGAATCCAAAGTCTGCGCAACGCCCATCCCGAGCTTGAGCGACTGGAGCGGGGTCGGCATGGACCCCTTTTTCAACGCCGATCCTTGTATGACCGGATACACGCTCAGATCCTCGTACCCAATAAACCCCTCGGCGGGTTCATTCATGCTATCCCAGCCGATGACGACGTCATCCAACAGTCCACCTGCATCGCGAATGCGATCGGCGAGCACCCCAAAGGCGCGTATAAAGTGGGATTGGAGGTAGTCTTGAATATGGACGCCGTCGAGGAAGCACTTGGGGGCAAACGTTTTGCCGCCAAAGAAGAGAGTGAACAGGGTTTGGGAGGCGAGACGGCTGTAGTTGGTCGACCAGAGCATGGCAGGGAGAGCTGCGGGATCTGGAGTGCCGGAAGTACCAGGGTATTCACAGTGTAGGATGGCGGCTTGGGTGGCCGTGAATGCTTCCGGGTCGATGCCACACGCAGGGAGCGTCCAGTAGGGTGCACCAGAGCCACCCGAGAAACGGGACCACTAGCAAGTGTCCATCAGAACGAACAGACGACAGCAGGGGAAAGAAAATGGCACGTACGGCGTCTTGGTGTGGGTCCAAGTACACCTTGAACCCGTATTCTTTGCACTTGTAGAGCACGCGGATAGTGTAGTCTATAAAATCGTAATCATATCGTCCGCTGGTCGTGGCAGTGTGGTGAGCGACGGGCGTTCAGGCGGAGCGCAGCAGGACGGGAACACTCACGGTCCCTCGTGTTCGAGTGCTTCCCAAGTGACGGGATATCGGAGCACGTTGAATCCCCACCCTCTAAGGCGGTCGAGGTGGGCCTCCGCAGAGCCATCGTCTAGGTTGAGCGGGCGGCCAACAAAATTCCGCCCGCCCCCCTTGGCAGAGGTCCAAAAGTCATCAAGGATGTGCGAGGGTTGGCCGAGGGGCGCTTTGGAGGACCCAGAGAGGTTGACGCCACGCAACAATAGCGTCCGGCCATTTGCGTCTACGAAGTGGCCACCCAAGGTGTGCACATAGTCTCTTGGAACAGGTTGGCCTGTTGCCGGACACGTCCTGGGTACCACGGGCATGTCCTCGTCGTGAGTGCGTGCGTCAAGAGGGGAGGAAGAGAGAGAGACGGAAGAGGCGAGCCAGCGCGGATGGGGCGTGTGCAATATATGGCATGTTTTGAATCGTACGACCACGATCCTGCCATAAACGGAACAACACTGCCAGTGCAGCGCTTCCACAACAAGATGTAATTATACTACAAGAGCCTATCAAGAAAACGTTGTATGAATTCAACGTGACAAGAACTCGTTCTACTGCCGGGTGCCTCTAATTCGGACCCGATGGGCATCTGTACACCTCATCAATTGTTCAGAACGGTTGGAAGACCGGCGAGCTTCATCTTGACACCAATCTCAAACAAATAGTCCAGGCACTGATCGAAGAAGAGCTTCAGCAGCTTCCAGAGATTCGAGCGCGATTAGCCCACCTCGGTCTGCGTCTTTGCCTTTTGCCAGTCGTCCCCTTGAGAAAAGATCGGCGTCAGAAGCCACGAAGAAAAGAATCTGCAGCGGAACGCACCCCACACGTAGATGCCGTGCCTCCTTACGAGGATGCCTGCGGCCTCCGGGTTTTGCTTCATTGCCGCCGCCATGCTATCTTTCAGATCCTCCTCGTACGGGGTATTGGCAATAATCGGAACGCGAAGCGTGTCCAAGTAGGACAAGGCAGGGCCATTACCCCCGATCCGAACCCCTTTGATCATCTGCGCAGCAGTACGAAACGTGTTGAGATGAGATGGCACGTTTCCGCGCCCAACCGAATCTCGTACCTCCTGCAACGCACAACGTGTCGCGCACAGCAATCATCATCAACCATCGTGATCTTCCGTCTAGGACCGCAAACAATTCATCAATGGCGTACCTGATGCGAAATTTCGAAGAAATCGCCCTCCCACAGCAAGGTCGCCATGACCGCATTCTGGGAGTGCGTGTGGATACAGCTTCCTGCGTCCCGCAGTTCGAACGCGTTCCAGAACAGCGGGGTGCACGCCGACTCCTTGAGATTCTGCTTGGGACGGCGCAGAAAGATGCGATCGGTGTGGGGAGAAGGAGCCGCTTGTGGGTACGGCAAGACGAACATGTGCGTGGGTTCGATGCGTTCCTTTTGAACGCCGGAAGGGGCGATGTAGACTTGATCTCTGTAAACTGGTCAGCGACAGATGAAGACGATGAAGAACGAGGCGCACCCGACGCGGATACAGATTCCTCCCCCCGTCCCAGTGACCCAGCCGAGCCGATAAAACCCAGCGCACAGCTCTGGGATGAGATTGGCGGGCTATCCCGACTCGCGTGGGTTAACAGGGCCATGTACAAGAAAAAACGAGCAGCAGCATACGTGGAGAGGATCGGACGAGATCACGAGCGCATCGGCGTTGTTGTTGGCCATTCTGAACGCGAGTGTTTCGCAAACAAGTCCGCCCGGGTTGATAAAGCGATGAGGGGTTTACCTTCCATTTATGGATAATCACCCCCTTCCGTTTAACTCCGGCTCGCGTCAACGGCAATCTAAACGGCCCGCCCGGGACGCGCGGAGAATCGTCGGCAAATGCCTGATCCGGCTCCCGCTCCGTCCAACGGTATCGACGCATACCCGAGTGTCCACTCACGTCGTATCGGGTTGTGTCGAGAAGTGGATCTGCGCCGCAATGATCATTTCTCTCTTGGTCATGGCTCCGAAGCTTGCGGCAGATTGACCCTGGTCTTCATTCTGCGTCATTCATGAAGTAACTGCGGAAACGGCGTCCGCAGCACATGACGCAAGGCATAGGTGAGCCTGGATCGGAATGATAATAACCACAATTCACTCCGGGTAAGATGAGCGTTCCGGGCCGATTGCGACCTGTTCGTCGTGTATCGAGCAAGCAAGCTACACCCCAGAGCGAAGGGGTTGGTACGCGCTCGCTTTTACGTTTTGTGTCTATGCAGCGAGAGGGCGACGTAGTGAAGGAGCGGATACTCGAACAATGAAAGTAGCGTCATCCAATGGAATGAGAGATGCACATGCCGAATCATTGCCGATGGATACTGTCACGAAACACAGGTTGGCGGGACAATAGGTCAAGTAATTGGTGTTATCGAACACTACCCTTCTATAGTGCAGACACATTGACGTTTACTATCCGTGTGTTCCTTGAGAGTGAACATTCAAAGACTACATGCTGTATCCCTAAGCAGACAATATTGGTGCGCCGTGGGTCGGGGTATGCTGGGGTCAGGGTACGGGTCACTTATGTCGGGAAACAAGCATGTTCGTTTTCCCGGTTATCGTAACTTTTTTGGCACCCGAACCCGGACTCGGACCCTCACTAGCACTACGGGTCAGAGTGAAATGTGCGAGCGAAAATGTGTGCAGGCGGGGTGGGGCACAAGGTGCGTCGTGCGAGTGGCGAGTGGCGAGAACAAAGGCGCATGTGCACGAGTGCCCCATGCTCGGACGGACATAGGCGACTGGGGTGAGGAGCGACAGGTGTTGAACGCACCCCTACGAGATGGCAAAAACGAAGGTGCCTAGTGGCGAATAGAGTCAGTTGAAATACACAGAAACGTCTGGGGAAAAACCGCAGCTGCGATGGTGGGTGCAAGCGCATTGAGCACACCAAGCCTAGATGCCGCAGAGGGACGCACCCAGATTGATCCCGGTGCCATATTGGCATCATCGGGCCAGGCGGAGGCTTCGCGCCTAAATACAGCGTCGAGGAATCGAGGGGCTGAGTATTGCACTTGGCACAGGTTGCCAGAACGTCCCACAGCCAACAGAATCGTGCGCGTCGCCGAGACGATCGCGCCGAGTTGACCAACAGGGCCAGGAGGCCATTTGCCAGGCGATGAGCCTGTCGAGTTGAGGGCGATTGGGAGCGCCAGAGTGTTGGCAACTTATGGAGTGGGAGACGATGCCGGGCTGGTGACGCGACGGTGGCGACGGGTGGGGGCGGAGTCGCCGACTCGCGCCAGGTCAGCACGAGTGGTATGAACGTTCTGCTCGCCTCATGCTCGCACGTTGGCACACGTCTACCCCCGGATCTGCTTGTGCTCGCACACCGCACGTAGCTCGCTCGTGCGGCACTCCCCATGCCCGTGAACTTGTACGCCCTATCGCACGTCACGTCTCACGTTGACCCTGCTAGTACCCGCTTGCGCTCGCCTCGCTCTCGCACTGCCTCGTGCCCCACCCACTCGCACGTCACACTATGCCTGCCAGGACCCCACCTACTTGCGCTCGCACACTCGAACGTCGAACCGGAACCATCTCCACATCCATCGGGACCACCCACTGGCACCCAGACCGCCTAACAAAACTGCAAACCGAGAGAGCGCACCTAGCGCATCGCGCGCTACTAAACAGAGGCCGTGGTCAGTTAGTAGAAGGCAACCCAGCAGGGACGACGGCAGGCGCGAGCGCACCAAGCGTGTCACACGACCACGCAGACACTAAGGCCGAGAACTAGACGAAGGAGGCCAGCACGTCGAATGACGCTGCAGCCGACGCGAAACGTCGTCCAAACGCACCTCCAGAGCCACACGACGCCGCAGAGCGCACGAGGATGGGGGAAAGGGTCGAAGCGGAGGTCGTCGAGAGAGTCGAGGTATGTCGAGGAAGCACCAGGCGAGAGCGGCGGCGAGGAACGCCGACCAGCGAAGCTGACGAAACACCTAGGGAACTCAGAGGAATGCGCACGTGTCGAGGTTGAGCCAAGTGGAGAGACCGTGGGCGAACGAAGAGGAAGCGTCGCGCACGAAAGCGTACGCCATAGACGCGGGAGGCGATGGCAAAAGCCACTCGCGCTCGCAAATCGCATTAGGACCCGTGCGTGTACCCCTTGTGGGTCAGTGCACGGGTCACAAAACCATGGCCCGTGCGCAAACCCTGACCCTTGGCCAGGGTCCGGGTCTTGCTCTGGCACCCCAAGGTTGACCCCTGCCATTGCCTACCAAGACGTCCCACCTGCAGTGGTTCAACAAGTGAAGGCTTACTCTAGACGATCTCGTCTGTGGGGTGGTCTACTATTGCTGCGTGGCTTGTTGGTCAACAGAATCCTTTTGTATGCTCTCAGAGAGCGCTGGTGGCGGCTAGACTATGGCCTTTGCTTAACGCACACGATGCTTGCAGTCCCGTATCGAGCAAAAGACGTCCCCGTCCCACGGGCCGACTTCGGACATCCGGACATTTATACAATCTTCACCTGCCTTTCCTATTATTATGCTAGCCTAAATGGTGAACAGCTGAAAGTGTTTCGAGATTTTGGCTAAGCAGCAGGACCCATCCCTGGATTATGGTCTCTGGGTTGGTGACTACTCTGGCGGGCCGGAATTCCTGTGGACCTTTACTGGGATCAATCTCGAGTCAGTGAATAAGTATGCGTTTCTGCTATTCTCCTGGAATCGAGCAACAGTAGATTTCTACCTTGCGAGGATCGTGTTCCCGAGGGAGGTTAAAGAGTTCCCTTCGAAACTTCCGAGCTCAAGTTGGGATTTGGCCGAGAAGAAAGAGCGTTCGGCCGGTAAGTTAAGAAGATGGCCATTTGATCCTCGGGGCTCGTGCTTATCCGTACCTCAGGATTTTTGGGTATCAGTGATGGTCAATATCTATTACCCCTGGACATCACTCAACACGATCCTGATCATCAACGAGGAACCAATGAAAAGGTTCTATCGTATTTCTGCGCCCGGAGAACAAGCACTACGTTTGTGTGGTCCGTGAGAATGGCGAGCGGCTAACTGCACGTGAATTCCTGAAAATCTTGGTTACCCAAAAGCCAGAGATTCGAGTCCTACTGGACGTAGGCGCACAAATGCATGATCTCCAAAACCACGAAGTTGCCAATGTGTGGCTCGAAACTGCTCCAAATGCCGCTGCCGCGATATACATCAACGAAGACGACTAGCTGACAGTCTGGATACGAGATGGCAGTACAGAGCTCCCTCCGATTGTCACCATTTGCACAGCAGTTAGACAGATGTGTCATATACCTCGATGACGCTCATACGCATGGGACAGTTATCAAATTTCCCAACAGATTTCGTGCTGCTGTTACGCTGGGCCTGAAAGTCACCAAGGACCGCTTGGTTCAAGGTATGTCAGTTTGTGTCGTGTCATTTCACTGCTCTCACTGCGTGCCTATAATATGTTGTATGCGGATGCGGGAGCTCGGCCACGGTTAATCTGTCATGTTTTTTGCACCTCCTGAAGTAGATCGGTGCACCCGTTCTGTGTCTGGAAAGGCACTTTGTACGTTATCGAGAGCATGGATATCCTACCGTGGGTCACACAAGAGACGCGGGAGTACATCCAACGGTGGGTGCCTTATCAGTGGGCACTGGTACAAGGAATGAATCATACATCCCGATATACTGCTTCGACCAGCTTCTCCAACGGCAAAGTGACCTCCACAGAATTAACGGCCAAGTGGCTTTGACCAGACGCGAAGAAGTTGGAGGATCTGTATACTCCACGCAGTGCCTTGCGCCCCATTTTCACCAACAGAACATTTGTCAACGCTGCACTGACCTCGAGGTTGTGTTGTTGTATTCAGCAGGGATGAATGAGGAACAAGAGCGAGAACTCGTTTATGAAACCGAAGGAGAGCCGCGTGTGACACGGCCCCGAGGGTACCACCGGTGAATCATTCGACCAGTCAACGTGTCGTCGAGTTTGTAAAGACCGGAGTCATTCAGACACAGGGCACGCTCTTCTCGGGACAAGCTTTCAAGCCAGCTTCCAGCACTCTTGACAAGACCTCTGTAGCCATTAAGAATCCATCTATCTGGAGTCAGTCGGTATTGATGACCACAGATGTTGAGCGGACTGTTCAGGTATCGGGGGAGACAGACAGCTACTTGCGACCTGTCCACTGGATCGTTTCTGCCAAAAGGGGTTCTAGTGACATGTTCATCATAATAAGTCCTTATGAAGCCAATGCCAAGTTGCTACCTCATATTAGTGTTGAAATCCTACATATGGATTGATAACAAGAATTCTGGTGAGTTCTGGTGGTTCTAGACTAATTCCCAGAGTTCCAAACAAAGTTTCTGAAGTTCCAATGTTATCAAACAAAAAGGAACCCAGAAATGATCAGGAAGCTTGGAACTCAGAATCAGAAACTCAGGAAGCTAGAAACACTTGGAAGCATTAGAAAAGTTTGCTTCAGGGGCTAATTATACTAATGAAGTGCACTAATCATTAGAAAATGTACTAAGTCTCCAAAAACCAAAAGAAAGGTTTCATCAATTGTCAGGGACTGAGTCACCCTGACTCACCATGACTTGGCATGAGTCATGAGGTTGTGCATGATGATATATGAAATATTCTACAACAACTACTAACTCATATTGACTCACACTGACTTGAAACCAAGTCATTCTGAGTTATACCAAGTCAGAGTGACTCCCAGCCTGATCACATGACTGGATATGAGTCATCATGAGTCAATCTGAGTTGATCAGTCTCATATTTAGAGTTCTATCTCTGTTTTATCTATATATGGTATATAAACAGCATATAATATGCTCATTGTTGTAATAAAATTCATTTCCAGTTTTATTTCCTTTCCAACTTCATTGAGGTAACCACTCCACATGAAACCTTATCTTATCACAACCACAGTATCTTACCAAGGTACTGATACTCTATCAAGTCGAAAATTCTGCTATCACAGTAAGTCTCACTGTTATATGAATGCTTATCTTGATGGGTGAGCAAAGGGGCTGACCTAACCGCAGAACACTCATGAAGAGGTACAACTCAGTGGCAGGGACTAGGTCTATACGTTCACAGGGAATGGTCTTTAGAGATCTCAACTAGGAGATCAAACTTAATGACAAGAGACGATCAAGAGATCGAACTGAGAGGTGAGACTCGAGGCAAGCAAGTATTGTGCAGAGTGAGAATGAAGTACAAGGTATGCTACTGCGGTTTATATGAGGAGGGATGCATAATCATAGAACAAAGTAGAATGCGATAGAAGCGGGTAAGTAGTAATCAACAATGACAATTGTTGTGACTACGATGAGAGAAGAGGAGGAAGATAATCAAGATAACAAACATGTATCCTCGGATCACTCACGATCAGAAGAAAACACTCATAGGAAAATAGGTAAAAGAAGAGGATTGAAAGCGGCGAGGACAATGGAGGAGAAAAAGGAGGACATGTGAATAAAGGGACAAAATTGTAACACTCATATTGTATACCATTCTTTCATTGTTGTGCCTTAAGTGAGAGGTGGACTGTGGTGTTGTAACTACATACCAATTACCTCCCACTGTTGTGAATTTGACATACATGCTCTACAGTTTGCTTTGATCTGCTTTCCATTGAAGTCCCAACTTCTATTATGATCTCTGTTTCACTTCTTATACAGATGACACATACTCAGCATTCCCTTTGTATCCACTGCCAGGTCTGAACACTTATTATGATCTCTGATTGGTGCATAACCATACTATGACTGGCTATGTTATCTTTGTAGTCTTATTCACTTACAGACATGCTTCTCCACCAGAGGTATCTCTTCCACTTTTATATTATTGCTACTATATGTATTGGAAAGACAATATGGTGAAGGATACTAGCATCTGAAGTAGCATGGTTGGAGCTATGTAGAACTCAGGTGATAGTAAGGGAACATGCTAGGATGTGGAGATGGTAGGATCTAGTGGAATGAGGCCAAACATGAGTGATGCAACAGGATGTTGAAAGTGGGTGGTTCTTGGTAAAATGGGACCTGGCATGATGAAATTATTGGAAAGAACTTGGATGAAGAAGAAAAGATGAGCAAAATTCTGGCACTAAAAATCTTCAAAGCATAAAGGATGATGTAGAGAAATCAGTAAAATAGAGAAAAGCAATACAAAGAGATAATTCAATCAGATTGGTAGAGACAAAAGTGTAGGAAGATTAGATTGAAAGCAGTAAGGCTGGAATGAGGCAGATAGAAAGTGGCAAGAGGGTGTTGAAGATATAAGATTTTATCTTATCTTATCATATCATCTTATCTTGGAGAGATCATCTTATCATTCATCTTATCATTTAGATTGTTATTTGATGGTGATCTCCCATGACAAATGATCTATTATATATAACATATATACTTCTTATGTTACAACATGGACTAGACACTTCTATCAGAAATAGAAGCCTAGACCCTGTTATATTTACATCAATGGGTGAAACACTTCTTTTTTATCAGTGTTTCATATAGTGTTTCACATTTCAGTATGAACTTTATCTTAGTACCAGACTGTATTTAAGCTGGGCCCTTTGGCTCCAATTTGACAATAGTTCAAGGAGTTCTCTCTCTACCTGAGTGACTCTCCTCTCATCTCTTCACTCTTCACTTTTGTTGTAGTATGACCAAGGGTGGGACTAGGAACAATGAACTCAAGCTTCTATTGGCAGAAGACTCTAAATAGCTAATCTAAGAACAATGAACTAGGTAACAACAATAAATGAGTGTGCTAGCAGGTGTTACACAAGTATGTACCTCAAGTAGCTAGAATTGACCAAAGGGGCAGGATACTTACAAAGAGGTACTACTCAATTCTTGGGAAAGCCATACATTCCAGGTGGGAATGGACTAGGACTACAACTGGAGGGTCGGATGAAGGGATGAAGGAGGACTCAAGTATATGCTGAATTGCACAGAATGAGAATGAGAATACATATGTAAGGTACTATGGTTTAAATAGAAGAAAGAATGTACATGGACCAAGGAGCCATGTAAGTGAAGAATACCATAGAACACAATGGAAATCAGACAAGTAGGTAAGCAATGATGACAGTCATTGCTGTGGGACAAAAGGAAATGAAGCAAAAGACTAAAGAAGATGAACATAAACTTGAGGGTTACCCATGACAAGTAAGAAGTGATTATAAGAATGGAAATGCCAGCCAAAGGTAGATGAACTGTAAGGACAAAGTAAGGATAGGATGAAGACATGTGGATAAGGAGAAAAATTTGTAATAGCAGACAGAAAGATAGTATCTCATCTCAGGCTTCTATTGGCAGAAGACTGAGGTATGACAAAGAAAATATTGAGCACAAAGACAAGTCTGAGATTATGTAAGCTGGTTACCATTGTAGTATGGACTGAAAGGGATATGCAACAATACACCTACTCAACAGTGACCATTGTCATAAGTCATGCCTAACAATGTGCAAAAACAAATGCGTTTATCTTGTGAAAGTGTCAAGTCTGGTTCTGCTCTGCTCAACTCTGGATGGTTGGAGGTGCGAAGGGAAAGGGACAGAGGGTGAGGTGGATTAGAGTAGGGAGGACTTTGGCTTCAGCAATGCAGGGTTGCACACTGCACCCTTGTGTGTCCTTGTCCTTATATTTCAGAGGGCAGAAGTCAGAGTAGTTGGAGATGGAATCTGACAGGAGTGAAGAGCAGGAACTTTATTGATATATGAACTAGTGAAATGGAGGAGCTAATGTACAGAGTTTATATATAGAGCACTAGGGCAGATTACTAATGGAGTCAGGGAATGATTAAGTATGAAGATGAGTAAGTCAAAAGGAGAATGGAGTGTATGTCAGAGCTGTGCTTTGTATAGCTGCAAGTGAAGTCTATCAGCAAGTCTAACTAAAAAGAAGTAAGGGCATAGGAAAGACAAAAGGAGAAATGGAAACAGAGTCTGAGAGACAAAGGAACTAATGTATACAAGATTGTACTGGAGTTCATGTAGAGTTGTACCCAGAGGACCAGAGTGAACTTGGGTCATGACAGAAAGTCCTTTGGTCAGAACATCTACTGCTTGCTTGTTTGTGGACAGGTAGGTCACAAAGATATTGCTCAATTCAACCTTCTCACATATGGAATGGTGATAAATAGAAATGTGCTTTGTCAAATTGTGGAACATCACATTCTTTACCAGTGAGATTGTTGATTGGTTGTCAACATGAAGTAGAATCAGATTGGTCTGTACAATTGGTTCTAATTCACTGAGGAGCATACAGATTCAAATAGCTTCCTTGGTGGTTGTGGACATGGCCATGTACTCAGCCTCTATATTTAAAAGAATGACAGAGGTCTGTTTCTTGGACAACCAGTTGACAGCACCATCATAGAGAGTGAACACATACCTGGTGATAGAGCAATAGTTATTGATATTGGCTGTCCAATCAGCATCTACATAACCAATTGAATAAGCATCTGATGATGCAGTATAGTGGAGATGAGAGTCTACAGTTCTCTGCAAGTAGTGGTGGACTCTCTTAAGTACAGTCCAGTGTTGTTCACCTGGAGTTGCAGTATGTCAGCTCAGAATACCCATTGCATAGGTAAGGTCTGGACAGGTGGCTATCATAGTATACATGAGTATGCCTAGTATACTCTGATATTCCAAAGTGTAGAGCTTGGATTGATCAAGTTTGGCAAGTTTGAAGTTGGACTCAATAGGAGTACCAATGGATTATCTGTCCTACATGCCTGCACATTGTAGTACAGTCTCAACATAGCACTTTTGTAACAACTCAGTAGTGCCTTTGTTATGGTCATGGATAATTTCCATGCCTAGAATCCAGCACACCTTATCCAAATCCAAGAGATCATACTGGACAGCAAGCTAGGACTTGAGACAATCAATAGTGGCATGGTCTGGCGATAGGATCAGCTTGTTATTGACATAGACAGTTATAATAATGAGCACACTATCTTTGATCTTGAAAAACAGGCTGTGGTCTGCATTACTGTGAGTAAAACCCAGCCCCTCAAATACTTCTCATACATAGATGCTCATACCAGGCCTTCAAAGCCTATTTGAGGCCATAGAGCACACAGTACAACAACCAGACGAGGTTGGGGTCATAAAAACCAGAAGGAGGTCACATATAAATCTTCTCTTTGAGTTTCCTATTGAGGAACACAGACTTGACATCCATCTGATGGATCTTGAGATTATACTGGGCAGTGAGGACAAGTAGGATCTAGATGGTGGCAAACTTGGCAATAGACACAAACATGTTGGTGTAGTTGATACCATGGACTTGAGTGTAGCCTTTAGTGATGAGACGAGTCTTATATCACTCAATTTCACTAGTGGGTCCAACCTTGTTTAATCTTGAATATCCATTTCAAATTGATCAATTTACAATCTAGTAGTTGCTTGACTTCCTCATACAACCTAAGTCATTGAAATGTCTTGAGTTTCTTGGCCATCACCTCATACCATTGATCACTGTCAGGATGATTGATGGCATCTGTTACGCGAATGCGTACCTCGAGTGTACTAGGACTGACCTAAAGGCAGGACGCTCACGAAGAGGTACAACTCAGCCAATAGGGAGACTATACGTTCCTTGGTAGGAACGGACTGGGATCACGATCGGAGGAGATCTGACAGAGGACTCAAGAGTACGCTTAGATTGCGTAGAACGAGAATGAGACTACAAGGTGTTGTACTACGGTTTATATAGAGAAAGAGAATGCGCACGGACCAAGAGGCCGCGTAAGCGAAGAATACCG
>JBBPLU010000372.1:0-21992 GCA_038089935.1 Boletellus emodensis | reverse complement strand
GCCTGGAGGTCAAAGCAAGACCTGGTTACGCTCGGCAGCCGCCATGCCATGTCCCCCCATCTGTCGCCCAGCGCACAGGTCCCTCCTGTAGCCATCCCAAATGCGGCCCAGTGTTCCCAGGGTGAGACGAAATATTGTTGGTTAGGAAACCGTCCGGGCAGGCGGGCGGACCATTGTCCGAGCTTCCAATGTCCAAGCGTCCCCCCTTCCTGCTTTGACACAGGTGTGGACAGAAAGCATCGCGGATCGTGGGCTGGTTATAAGGGCCACCCGCGGGCCCTTCTCTATTCCATCACCTTGCAAGACTAACATCGTGATCTGCTCACCACTCTCCCGTCCATCTCGTCCCATTCTCATCTACACACCACCATGACTAGCGCAAGCATGCTCACTGACAACACTGCACTCTCGCTCTTCCAAAATCTTGGACGAGCCATGCAAGACGGTCGGATCCCCGACTTAAGCACTGCCCAGGTAGAGGTTGATTCCGCCATAGCTGAGCTCAGCGCCAAACGACCACCCGCCGGAGATCCTGCTTACATGAACGACCTTGCCGAGTGCGTTCGCTTCGCTCGCCCTACCGCCTCGCCGACTGACGCGTTCTTGACATGCAGAAAACTCCTCCGGGAGATTGGCTCGCTTCGTGACAAGGTCTCCAAGTGCGAGACGCGGCTCGCCGACTTCCAGATCTGGGCCAAGGAACTCAAGGAGGACACATCCCAGATCATCGTCCGCACGCAAGCATGCGGCCTGCTGGCGGAACAGCAGCAGAAGGAGACCGCCACCGCCTCAGTTGCAGTGGAGGCAGCGCCATTGAGCGTGTTCACCACCCCGCCCCCTTGTGCCCCTTCGGCGCCGCCCCCTACCGACCCCACGTCGTGTCCATCCCCCGCACCCGCACTTTGCCGGGCCGCCGCCATCATATCGTTTCCCGGCGGCCCGCGTACCGTCACGATCCACCCGCCTGGCAGCGCGGGCTACCGGTCCGTCGTGCGCGACGACAGGGGCGACATCATCATTGACTTGAGGCGCACCAAGCCGCTCCGTCGCGAGGGCGCCTTCCGAGGCCCGATCGAAGGCATTGACTGGGCCGAGATCACGCGCGTCCGTGGCCGTGCCCCAGAGGAACCGGGCGCCCGAGCCACACCTCCAAGTCCCTGGCCCGACCGGTCCAACACGTTCCCAGAATCTTCTGCCACGCGTCCAGGCGACGTCATCGTCGTCAGACAGCGGAAATTGTCAATGTCCGTGCGCGTGCCTCCCGACGGCGGCGATGCCAAGCTAGTTGCGTCGCCCGCCACTTCTTCTTCCCAGGAGTCGCTCGTCCCCTCGTTTTCGCAAGGTGCAAAGCACAAGAGCGAGAGCGGCTACACTGCACCCTCGACGCCGCCTCCAAGTTCCCCTTCTGTCGGACGAGGTAAAAAGCGCGCGCGGAAGAGCGACGGTGAAGAGGAGGATGACGACGATGACGGCGAAGGGGCGCGGGCGCCTGTGACGCCTCTCCCGGCCACCAAACGGCGCGGAGACTCTTACGTTCCCCTGCCTAAAGGGCCGGGACGCAAGAGGATGAGGGTGTGCTCGTCCGTCCCTCCGCGGGAGGGATCATCACCCCCCGCTGATGGATCCCCCTCGCTCACGCGCGCGGCCCGGTCCGGGTCCGAGTTTACAACACGCACAACTTGACCCGGGCACAGAACCTCCTCCGGGCACCCGATTGGCCTTTTTTCTTCTTCTCTTTTGTTCGATTGTTTGCTTCGTTCCCCTTTGGTCATCCTTTGTTCCTCGGTACTTTTACTTTGTTTTCTCGTCCTTTCGGTACGATAGAACCTTACTGCGCGTGCAGTGATCAAACAGTTTGAGCCCATGGCTCCAGACGCAACTCGACGCGATCAACCGGGATCCCTGAGCATTAAGTGAAAGAAGGAAACAAGACTCTGCTTTTTTTAAGCGTACAAGGAAACGGACGACGACTGCTAGGATCGGACCAACGCCATGGACATGACGCCGACTGCCAGACTGAACAAGGCGAGCGCCTGTTTCCCTACGCCGCTCCGCCACAAGATCGGATCCATGACGAAGTCGCCGGCGAGCATCTCGACACAGGCAACGTATGTGAGCATGCCAGCAGAGATGGCAGACATGATTCCCTGAGTCAAAAGCACGCGCGCTGAGGGGGTATGAATTCAGTAGGTGAACTCGAAGCACAGGGACGAGAACGTACCTATGTCGTCGTGGTGCTTGAAGAGGAGCATCCCTAGAAGAATGCCGATGGGGGTGGTGATAGCAAAGAGACATGCAAGGACGGGTGTGAGAACGCTCAGATATTTGAATTCGTGTTCCTGAGAGGAAGGGAGAGAGGCTATTCGGATGCCCAAAGAGAGTCCTTCAAAGAGCTGGTGGAATATCATGGCGATCAACAAGGTCGCTGCATGATCACCGCATGAGCATGAATGTCCTAAAGAGACGGCCGACGACCACCTACTGAATTCTGGACCCGAAGTTATGGACAGGGTTAGACCGATGACCAACGAGTGGATCATGATGCCTAGTTGTAATATCTTGGTCAACGTGAGTGAATTGGTCAGCGAGCGAGAGTTTGAGCCTCACAAGTATGCCGACGATCTGCCTCTTTTTTCCTACTTTAGTCTCATCTTGATGGTCGTGAGGATGGGCGTGGTGGTGGACGTGATCCTCGGGTGTCTGAACATCCCCGAGTCCATGAGGGTGAGTGTGACGGTCAGGTTCATTACGGCTTGCGTGCCTCACACCGGTCGGTAGAGGCCGGCCGAGCTGCTCTGAACCATACATTGTTTGGGGTCGATTGCGTTCGTGATGTGAGTGGTGTAGCCCCCGGGATTCATGCCTGTGGTGACCCTCAAAAAACGCAGAAGCAACGGCACCATATGAGGTACCCTCATGCTGGTCGTGATGAGCACCGTTTGTGGGGTGGTGAGAGTCTGGTTGTGCTATGAGTGGTGCTCGTTCTGGGTCTGTGTGGGTGGGAATGGGCGTGTCTTGTACGCGTTCTAGGTCTGGGGGGGATCTGTCTCTAGGTGTTGGTGGGGCGGATGCAGATGGTGAGTTATATGAATGTAATTGGTCGACAAAAGATGTCGACAAATCTACATGGACGCTGTGATGAGGTGCGAAAGAAGGAGGGAGAGAGAAGACTTGCATTCTACAACAAATATGGCCAACAGAGAGGACAGACTAACAGGCAACGAGTAAGCACCGCGTGCAAGAGAGGTGAAGTACCACGCACACGATGAGACCGACATGATCGCCTACCTCCCAGCGAGCGAGGACGAGCGGGGATCTGAGCGCCTCAAACGAGTCCTGCAAGAGATGTACAAAGGCAGTAGATAGGATCACGCCTTGTTGATGCGTTGTCAGCCGTGTCTGCGGAGGCGTCCTGGACTGGAAGCGAACCTGTTCCGAAGTGCTTCCCGATGAAGAATACTACTCGGGGTATGCGGAGAAACGAACTGCGTTTCGAGAGCGCTGGAAAGGAGACGGCTGAGGGGCGGGTCAGCGACGAGTTGGACAGTGAGTGCGAAGAGTGGTGCCTCACCGAAGAGGGAGACGACGAAGATGAGGAGGGTGGCGACCCCGCGGGTGGAGAGCGCCGTGGAATCGTGTTCCATCAGGAAGCTGTCTGAAACAGATAAACACGCTGTTCCCAAGCGTGCTGGGTCCTACCGACGAACACTGTTCCGCGCGAACTTATAAGAGACAGCGGGAGTACCCCACCAGTTATCTGCGTTAGGTAAAACCGAGTTCAAGTCGCAGCCGAGCGTCGTGCCCAGACACACACAGTCGCCGGGCCGCCCGGTCGGACCGCCACCATGCTCGTCCTCTCCGCCCACGACGTCGACCGAGTGCTGCCAACGCTGCCCTCGCACGATCTCGAGTCTCTCATGTCCTCCGTCTTCCACACCCTCTCTTCCACCTCAGATTACGCGTCCCCACACCGAACATCCATCTCCATGGCCCGGCACACCACACTCTTCATGCCGTCTCGCGCACCGGGCCTCGGAACGTCCGTCAAGGTCGTCTCCGTTCCCTCCGCCCCAGGAGAGCAACAAGGCCTGCCTGCCTCGACCCTCGTCCTGGACGAGGCCACCGGCGGCGCCAAGGCCATCGTGAACGCCACCGCCCTGACCGCCCTCCGGACTGCTGCCGGTGCGATCCATTCCCCGCGCACGAAACAGCGTTGACTGACTGACCCCATCCTAGGATCCGTCCTCGCCACCCGTCTCCTCGCCGCCTCCAAGACACCCAAGACCCTGCTCGCGTTCGGCGCCGGTCAGCAAACCAGCGCTCACGTCGACCTCCACCTCCGCGCGTTCCCGTCGCTCGCATCCTGCACCGTCGTGAACCGCACAGACAACGCCCGTCTGCGCGCGCTCGTCGCGTCTCTCCGCCGCACACACCCCGCCGTCGCGTTCGACACGCTCGCGCTCGACGACCGCCACCGCTTGGAGGACGCGGTCCGGCGTGCGGACGTGATCTGCACCGCGACGCCGTCCGAGCGTCCGCTCTTTCCGTCCGAATGGGTCTCGCCCGGCACCCATCTGAACCTCGTTGGGAGCTTTGCGCCGCACATGCACGAGATCGACTCCGAGCTCGTCGATCGCGCATGGAAAGTCGTGGTGGACTCGCGCGACGCGTGCGCTGTCGAGGCGGGGGAACTCATCGCTGCAGGCAAGACGACGGATCCGCGCCAGAGCTTGATCGAGCTCGGCGAGCTACTGGTAGCCGAGGGCGAGGATGGGAAGCTCGTGCCCGCTGAGCTGCCCCAGGAGCTGAGAGCACCTGGTCGTGTGACCATATTCAAGTCCGTCGGCATCGGGCTCCAGGACGTGGCCATCGCGAGCCTCGTCCTTTCCCGCGCGGAAAGTCTGGGCTACGGCACGCGAATAGACAATTATCATGCATGACAGAAAGGGGATGACACTGAGATGCTATCCCGTGGTTGGAGTGTAAAGTATGTCTCCGCAGAGACCAGCGTCCAACGGTCCTCACAATCCTGCTTCGGAGAGATTTATTGTCAGCCGCCGCGTTATAGTACATACATCTGAGCTACGTAAACAATGACCTCGACGAACAAGAAAGGACGAACCGAGCAAGGTCGTCTTACACCGGCGAGTCCTTCAACGCCTCCGTCGCCGTTGCCCCATCCTTTTTGACTTTGCCAGCCTCATCGTCGTCAGACTTTTCCTGCGAGAGAGCCCCCTCTCCGCTGCTAGCACCGTCCTCGTGTTCGTCTCGCGTTGGTCGCGATCCCTTGCTCGTTCCGCGGCGATAAAAGCACGCAATAGAGAGAATCTCGATCACAGCGAACCCAAAAGCGAACCAGTACACGGCAGCGCGTCCGTCGTACCCTTCCGCACCGCTGGCGTGGGCAGCCTCCACGGACGCCTCGATCGAATCGCATGCCGCTAGACCGATTGCCGACCCAAACTGCAACGCTCCGTTGAAGATCGCACCCACCGTGCCCGCCATGGATGGCGGTGCAGCCTGGAAGATCGCGATACTGTCGTTGAAAAAAAACACATTTTGATCATCAGACACGTTGGCGGTGCATGCGTCGACGGGGATCAACAGACTCCCCCGGCTCGTGGGCTTACTTTGTGTGGGAGTACGTCAACATGGCGCCAGCTCCGCCGAGAATGAAAGCAGGGAACACGTAGGGCCAGTAATTGTCTCGCCGTCCGCCACCGACAGCGAGCAAGGCCGAGCCCACAGCCACCGACACAAAACCGGTCAGGATGATCCATTTCGAACTGAACACTCTGGACAACGGTCCTGTAAAGGTCATCGCAAAAGCGATCACGCCGAGCGGAACCCTGACAGAATGTCAACGACGATTCGTGCCTTCGAGGGGAAACATTTTTACATATGGATCGCAGTCGAGATGACCGTCTCGTGAAAGACATCTTGCCACTGAGCTGTGAAGACAAGAAAGACCACACACCACCAAAGGACCGGATAAAGTGCTGCACCAAAGAGGATGGCAAAATTGGGATAATACCACGTGCGAGGGGGTCTAGCCCAAGAGAAAAAAATGAACTTCCTGCGTACACGGGTAAGAAAGGCATGTCTGCCACGTACATCGCTGTCTTTTCAGATGGGATTAGAGCCTCCCAACAGAAGAACCCGACAATGAGCAATATAGAAAGGGTCAGTGGGACGACGACTCTTGCAGCGGCCCAGCCATCCGCCGATCCAGACGTCACTGCATAGTTGAAAAGGATGAGCGCAGCTAACGGTAGCCAAATTAGTATTCTCTTCGATTAGTATTTCCGAAAGATGAGGCACACCGGTCAAAATCAAAATCCCGATTAGATCAAGATTCTCCCACTTCGCACCGCGCCCGTCAGGTTCATCTCTAGGCTTCGCAATCTCCGGAGGGATTACAAATAGACAACACAGTGCGATTGGGGCAGCAACGATTGCAATAAACCAGAAGATCCAGTGGTACGAGGCGTATTGGACAAGGACCGCTCCGATGAAGAGCCCAAGCACTGCACATAGCATAATGCGCTTTCAAACTCGGGGAAAGCGTCGAAAACCTACCATTCCCGAACGCGCCGCAGCTTCCAAATGCACCGATCGCGCGAGCCTGTTCAAGAGGTTCCGGGAAAACCCGTACCAAGAGTGTGAGAGCAGAGGGTATCGACGTCGCACACGCTGTGATCCATGTCAGCAGACTCGACGTCCCAGACTTTCTGACCTACCAATGCCCATGAGCGCTCTTAATACAATGAACGCGATCTTGTTGGACACAAAACCAGCGCCGACAGAGACAATTCCCATAAACGACACCCCTGTAAGAAACACCTTTTCTGAAGCTTGTTGAACAATCTGTCTGAAGAAATACTGGTGCATACTCACTTGGATTATAGATGTCGCTAATCCGTCCGCTCTATGAGCTTGGGTCAGATCATGTCCGCGTGAGAAGGCAACGAGACATACGATCAAGAGAAATGATGCAAACGTAAGCTGGAACGCACTCATGATCCAAGCGGACTGACTCTGTGTGATGCCCATAGAACGTTCGAGAACTGGTATCGCGGGGAAGAGTGCTGAATTGTTGAAGACGTCCAAGAAATTCGCGAAACAGAACATCAACAAGAGAACCAATTTGCGTGTGAACGAAAGTTGCCCTTGTGGTTTGTCCGCCAGTGTCTGAGCAGGTGAGACTGTATTTGGTGGCGACATTGTGCTCGTGTACGCCTCTAAGTAGAAAGTCTACGGATCGACGAGCACACCTGTGCGAAGGGAGGGAGAGGGCGGGGGTTCACTTTCTCTTGCGCACCCGCATTATAAGGATGGCGAAGCAGTAGATCTTATCCATTTGTCACGTGGCTACGCTGTGGTTGTGGGTGGCGGCAACGGGCCTCCGACTTGAAGGCTCGAATGAGTGGTGGCCCAATGAGTTGCGCATCCGAAACAAGTCAAATATGGCCGTGGGCGCGGAACTCACCGCGCAGTCAATGATGTTCCTCCTCGGGAGACGGTGGTATTTGGCGGACTCGTGTTTACCACCCCGCATCAACATTCGGCAAATACCCGCTCCAGCCGACATCGACATAAGGCAATTAGCACGAGCATGTCTGATTTCTCGGCCTTGAGTCTCGGCGCAAGCCAGGGTTGACTACTATGACGTCACTTGAACACCGTCCCCATCTCTCGACTGAATTGAATACTCGGCGGACGTGCATAAAATGAGGTGGACGTATGTTAACCACTTGTTCAGGGTAGACTTCATGGTGTGGTTGCCAGCATGTGGCTACGCTTCCGGTACCACCATGTGGCCGCGTTTGCTCCATTTGATTCTTGATGGAAGGAAGACATCCCGGTGTTTCCCAGTCCGTTTCCCATCCTCGGATGAGTTTTCACTTTCAATATTCATCATCACACCCCCATGCTTCGAATGGAGAATTCTGAAGATATACAGGCCTAGTAAACAGTCCCCAGGTTGCTTGCAAGAGGTAATCGTGTTTAACACCGAAAACGCAGTTTGTCGTTGCTGCCACAGAATACATCATCGCGGAGATGAATGAGAGACGGGGAAACCAATCGCTGTACTAGACCCGTCAGTGTCCTCCCAACTGCAAGCGCGAATACGACCACCCTCCGTACATTGAATGCTAGGACAGCATTGAGGTGATCGAACACTGGATCATAGTCGCAGTGTGGAGGATGAGGCAGGGCTTCGAATTCTTGTTCTTGCAAGCAGATATCTCGATCTGCGCGCTCTCTGACGCCATAGGTATGAATAACCGGGATTCGACCATCCACCGACTTGGATTAGGGATGATCGAGAGGTGGTGAAGTCCGAGGCCGTCTCCAAAGAGAAACTGGAAGAGGTGGAATTCGACTCCACAACTTGATGAGACTGCTCACAGCTTCGCCGTACGCCGCATGTATGCTATTCCTCCTGGCGAAAAGCTTGCAGCAACGCTATTCTTGGAATAGCTTCCCCCCAGCGAGCAAAAAATACGACCATCCCTTCGTGCGAGTCAGAGAGCACCGGCTTGTTTAATGCGATTGCGTGCATTCACAAAGTTCTCTGCAGTGGTTCTGGATCGTGCGCGTATAGGGCAGCTGGGCGTGACACATCGCTGGGCAGGGTAGTTTGTCCGAAGACTTGCATCCTTCAGGACCCCTTGGTCTAGCCCTCGATCGCACTCGCCCTAAGCATGTTCATGGTGTAGCCTCGATGAACCCTCGTTGCTTGATGACACGTCGGTGGGTTGTTCGACCACGCATATAACGTCCTCTCGGCGCGAAAACGTCTTCAAGGAGACAAGGGATATCTCTGGATCATTTATCAGATCATGGAATACCGGGAAGACACAGTTCTATTCTCGTTACCTGCATGCTGAAAGACATAATAGCATCCAGATGATTAAAACATGTATTCCCACCTTCTAGAAGGGACCGGAGAATCGCGAAGAAAAGGGAGCCACCTACATCCCGAAAAGATAAGCATTTTGAAAACGACACCGCAGAGTACAAAGGAGTGGGAAAGTCATCCACAGACGAAGGCTGTCATGGGGGTTGTGCTAGGACAATCCCTGGGGCGATAACGTGAATGACTCGAGATGTGACAAAGAGACCCACTCATGAGAGGAAGATGTATGATAAGCTCAGCTGGTCGCCACGCCCACTCTGGTGAGGGTGATGTGGTGGTGGTGGTGGTGGTGGTGCAATCGAGTTGGCTGCAAACCAGGGTCTCAAGCTGGCCACTGGCATATGCCGTCGGAACTTTGCTGCGAATAATAAGTACATCATCGGTCACGTGCCTCATATCGGCAGGCAAACTCGTTGAGGCGGAGGTCAACGTTTGACGGTCTGCACTGCTGATGTCTCGAAATCGTTTACTTGGCTTGTAGCAGCACACTTTCGGAACGACAGGCAGTGGGATGCAGCATATAAAACCCCGAAGGATTGGATCGGTCCTGCAGCGAGCTCAACCCAATGCTCCTGTGAGGCATGCAGGCCGCCAGACTCGTCGAAAGCCCTCGCCTGCGCACGATCGTCGTCAGCTCTGGCGCCATTCCGTATTTAAAACCTGAGGATCGTCTTCGCCGATGACCGAATGGGATCGGTTATCCTCTTCTCAAACCATCTCCGTTCATGTTCACCATTGGCAACGAGGTGATCCCCGGCACTGCGTGGGCCAACGCCTGGTGAGTGGCCCAAGCAGACATGCGACAAACGCAAGCTCAATTCTCCCTCAGGTTATACCGATGCCGACCACCGGCTGCCACGAGAAATATCCTGGTTAGCAATGGCACTGAGTATGAGTGTAAGAAAGATGGGAAGGAGCGAGGTATTAATCGTGTGTCGTCGAAGCATCTCGTTGCGCTGTTTTGACAAGCTTACAGAGAAAAAATCTTGGACCAGTTGGACTGACACCAAGTTGTGCACGCGATCCAGCGACATCCTCACCAGAGTTGAACGTTGAGATCCGAGAGCTCCTAGTTTACAAAATCTGTGAAGTCAGAATCTTTACTTTTCTAGAGGATTAGGACGTACAGTAGCCTACTTCGTTCTAACTTCCTGGTATGTACGCGACAAGTCTATTTGTTGGGAATATGTGAAATCCAGAACCACGAGTACCAAAAGTGCCTAGGGTACGAACTGCAAACTGCAGGCAATACAATGGAAAGCGAAGAGATGGGATGGGTGCACGGGGCGCGAAATAGAATATAAGGTATGGTACGGTAGCAACCACAAGACCCACAAAATCAGGTAAACACGATATAACACATTCTGCTGAGCGAGGGCTCGGCTAGTGGTTCAGAGTCTGATTCTCACCGTGGAGTATCTCCTCTCGCCTCTTCCACGACAGCCTTGACCCACCGCAATACAACAGCTTCGAGCATTGTTTCCCACCCGTCGCCCTTCCTTGCGACAAGACGGGGGTCGAAAACCAGAGAAGGCTCTGCCGTACCAGCGCGGACCTTTACCAACGGTGGTATTGGTGCATCCGAAAAGTAGGAGGATCCCGCAGTGTGACCAGAGGGAGAGGGTGCAGGGGATACACCGCGTGAATGTGGGCGTGCCGGAGAACTAGTGCGAGGTATATGATCCGGTCGGCCGGGAGCAGAAGGGAGGACAAGAGGAAGAAGGTAACGAAGTTTGAGTGCACTAGGGGCAATAGATGAATTAGTGGACAGCTCAGTGTGATGATTCATTCGTACCCGGCCCATAACCGCAGATTGTCTATTCTCCGGAAAGTCCACCCTACCTTGGCTTTCTCGTCTCCGTCTGTGCCATCGCCATATTGCTCAAGAAATGCAATATCATGGACGGAGTCCACGCTGATGAAACCCCATGGTTTGCGGGATCGACGTACCCCAGTGTTGTAAGCTGCACAGAGACATTGGCCAGATGTGAGTGTACTGAAGAATGCCGTTCTGTCATGCGTCGGAGGAACGAGTGGACGGAGATTCTCCGGAAGGAGAGCTGTAAGGAGAGCATGTGTGCGACCTGCAGGACGAGCATTAGCAAAGATGTGTGCCCTCACCTGGCCAACTACTGACCGATTAGATCCTCTGCAAACAACGAGCGCTTGGCCCATTCAGGGAGATCATCCTCGTCTACACTCTCCGCCTCCGAAAAAGGCTCCGTGTCTTCTGGCTCTTCCGACAAAGACATGCCACGCATCGAGTCGAGAACACCAGACGTAGAGACAACACGTCGCCCGGTGCGCAGTGCGTCGTGGGGGGGCTGAGAGGTAAAGACGTCGCCCGTGCTGACTCTTCGGGCCTGCCCTCTGCCTTCCCTCGACTTCTTTGCGTTCTTGTCACCTTCCCGCTCCCAACCACGTTTTTCATCCCTGGTGCCACCGAACAACACGTCGTCGACGAGGTCTATGTATCGTCTGACCACATCTTGCTCCTTTCCGAGGTCTGCTAGCTTGACATCTTGTTTGTACAGCCACCCACCACCCAGTACTAGTCGATCATCCCAATACTCTCGCTTTTCTCGTTCGTCTTCACTGAGGTTGCGCATATCGACGTCGTTTTCGTCCTCCCAGACCGGTATCGTTTCACTACGGCCCTGTACACGTACGAAAGAAATTGATACATCAGGGTCGGCGTGAGGGAGATCCAGGTCATCATCCGATATGATCGCTGGCGATGCACCACGCGAATGTGAGTGTTGCTCCTGCGATGAACCGCGATCGCTTTGGGCGTCGTACGCGTCATCAAATAATGGTACCCTGCAGCGTTCCTCGAGCTCCCGAAGCGCGGCAAGCACCTCCAGTGCGGACTTGCGGATCAAGGACAAAGGGTCGAGCGGAGTTTTTGACTGAGCTAGGTTGCGTTTTGGGACAGGAGCGCTCGCAACGACCTTGTTCCTGTAGTGGGTACGAAGTGTCCCTGCAGACTCGTCGGGAAGCGCAATAACATAGTTGCGAACGGAGCGAACAGCACGGGTGGTTGTCTTGAGGACGTCAAGGACATCAATCCCGAGAGACATTGGAGGCGAATTGCGCATGTTGTGTATGCCCCATGCACGAGTGACAGCAGTGAGGTCCTCGACGACGCCAGGGAGGAACGCCTCTGGGTCCGTCTCGTAAGCCTTGATGTGGGGGGGAAACGTTGGCTGCCGTATCTCTGGAATTGCAGGCGAGGGCGGAAGCTCAAAGTCCATGATGCTGCCCAATGATGGCTTCGACGTTCTGAGGCTGGCCAAACCCCCAATTGCAGGCACAAACTGGCTGTGCAGCTTCTTGGACGGACTGTGGAAGGGCTCAGCAGCCAGGCGCGGAGTGGAGAGCGGTAGACCTACTTTGACTTTGCAGCAATGCCAGTCTTGGTGAAGTAGTGCTGGAGGTGCTCTATACTGCCGAGGGTCATGACGCTCTGTCGCTTGGCGGCGCTGCGACTAAACGGTTTGAGCGGCTTATTGCTCGAGTTCATGTTGGGGTAAAAGGCGGTCGAGCGACGTGGTTTTGGCGCTGTCTCTGAAGCAGGCGAGGAAGAGCTCTCGCCCTCGCCAGAGTCTGTGTAATCTGGAGTGAGGGCGGGTGCCGTGGCGTCTAGCATTATGGGGGAGGAGAAGCGGGGAGCGTGCAGGGGGGTCGCCAAGCGAGGGGGGTGCGATCAATATAAGCCGGTGCAGCCTGAGCTGGAGCGGTGATGGCCCATGGCAAGGATCGACACTACTGGACCCAGCTCAGAGCAGCTCTCACCGCGGGCATGTGGTCCTCCTCAGCCCCAGCAAAGAACCCCCATGGCTCCTTTTTGTCCTGGTCCGAACTCCTACGCAAGTTCAACAAACACTGCGCAGGCTTCCGGGACGTGGCAGAGATCGCCTCCCAGACCCAGGCCCTTTCAATCTGGCTCTCTGCTAATGCCATCGACGAGGACCAGCTTGGAATAGAGCCGGACGGCGAGCTCCTTCTTGCGTCCGAGTGCATCTTGCTTTCCGAACACGTCCAGGAGGCAGCAACGGGCTACGAGGCACTCAGACGGCTCCAGAGTGCTCGCTCTGACGTACGTCCACCATCACTCTACTTTGCGCACTCCTTGAGTTTTACCAGTCTCTTCTGTTCGCCCTTGCCTACTACGCGTACGCATTTGGCGAGCTATCCGAATGTCTCGATTACCTTGCACAAGTACCCGCGATCTCTGACGCACAAAGCCACATCCCCATTTCATCTACAGTCAGATCTGATAGTGCGACTCTACAACCCCCTAGTTCCACCGCAGACGCGTCCATGTCTTGGACCGGTAGCTTCTTATCTACCGATTCAACACCCTCTACAGCGAACATTGTTGATGGTAGAGCATGGGCGATGGCCGAGGCCATTCGGAGCATATGTCTGCAAGGTTAGGATTGTTTGGTTCCTCCGTGTTCCAGATGGCATCTTTCTCGTCTGTCTAGGCATGTGTCTCGAAAAACTCCATCCCAATAACCCGGAGCTCGCCACTCAAGCGTACGCCGCTGCTATCCCTCTGCTAAGCATCGTTGAATTTGAAACCCCACGTTCACTGTCCGCGCAAACTTCCCTTTCGTTCTCTCAGTATCGCGAACTTTGGCGTTGGGTAGAACGCCTTATGTTCCGTTCCATAATGCTGCTCGCTCGCACGCGGTATCTCGATGACCAGCAAAATCTTATTTGGGATCTTTTTACTCATTACGAGTCCTGCAGCCCTCGCTGGCCACCGACATTCCGCACTTCCCATCGTTCGATCATTGCCGTTCTACGCTTACGTGCACTCGTCATTCGATTCCGTACACCATCGCCTTCAGTCACCCCTTTTGCATCTTCACAGCCGGAGAAGTCACCACAATGGCTCAGCGCAGCACGATTGGTCATCGGTGAATATCGCACGATACTGGACAAGTCCACTCAGTTTCCCAAGGCCGGTGAGCGGAACGTCAAGGTCGAAGATCTCGTTGATTTGTCCGTTGCTGTGTGGGAGGCTAGTGGAGCAATCGTAGATCAAGCACAGTGGGTCATCGATGTGGGTGATCACTTCATCCTATCGTCCATTTTTAAGCAACCGAGTAGGTTCTCTGGTGGGCTACTCGACTCACCTTCAACTCTTACCGTATCTTTCGCCACATGTCCCGACTGTTTTATGTCTCAGGAGAAGCGGAGCTCGCAAAGCGTACCTTGCACCTCTATATCGAGGTCGTGAGTAAGACGCGTGCAGCAGGTGTCGATGGTGATAGCGATACGGACCGTCATTGGGTTGAAACACTCGTGGAAGGCGCGAGGATGTTCTGTCGCCTGGCACTCTCTCGGCTTTACTCGGGTGGCGTCGAAGAAGCCAAAGAGGCCGGAGAATTCTTGGAAAAGGCGAAAACACGGCTAGACCCCACTGACAAGGAACTCGTTGCACGCGTTGCCCTTGCAGAAGGCATTTGGAACACCGTCACTGCCATCATAGGCGAGCAGTTGCACTTGTCACGATACTCCTATCGTGTCTGATTCCGTGAACATTTTCAGAAAAACATACTCTTGCTCGTCCGACAAGGTTGCGTGATGCGCTGCAACACTATATCTATTCTGTCGAAACGTTCCCCACTCCCAGTGCGCACCACCATCTTGCACTAGCACTCGCACTGCCTGGCCCTTCACAGAACAGCGAGGACGCAGTAACTTCTGCACGTGCGGCCGTAGAAGGCGCACCGAACGAGATTCGCCACTGGCACCTCCTTGGCCTATTGCTCACAGCTCGCGGAGAATGGGCGAAAGCGCAGGAGGTGCTGGAATACGGTGCCGCTATCAGTGAATCACCTTCGGAGACAGATGAGCCCCCGAGCGATACAGAAACCGCTCCGGAGAAGACTGAGAAGGGTGAATCAGTTGCGCACGTGGGAGAGAGAGACTTTGAGATAGAAAAAAGTGCAATAGAGGTCCACTCACTGGATGGGAATGGTGACGTTGCAAATGGAACGATCGCTCATGAGAGGATTCTTGACCTAGATGCGACTAGAATCCCTCCTTCGGATGCTCTTTTACACACTCTTCCTGACCACTCCGCCCCAACGCCGCAAGATGCGTTTGAGTACGCATTACAATTGCGACTCACGCAGATGGCACTGACGGAGTATGTCGAGGGCCCGGAAGGAGCGGAAGGCAAATGGGTGGATGTCTTTGGATGGATTGCAGAACGAAAGGGAGCAGTCTCTGAGAGTCAGTGTATGTGAGCCTTTCACGATTGTTTTCTATGCTGGTGACGAGCGCGCTTTCAGTGAGGTCTTCGATAGATACCGGATCTCGCTCAGCAGTTACACAATCAGGCTCTGTAGTCATCGTGTCTGAAGTCCAGGAGAGGGCTCTTGTGGTGGAAACGGATATCCCCGGTCTAATAGAACCACCCCCGGACCAGCCGATTAGTCCAGGACAACTTCCTCCGATAACTGTCACCCCAGCGACGCCGGCAGACGTGGAGCGCAAATCTCCTTTGTCTCCACTATCCAAGCGTTCTTTTTCGATGGACCGCGATACCTCCGCAGGAAAGAAAATGCAACAAATGCTCAAGAATCGTGTTCATAAAGGACAAGAGAAGATTAGCACCATATCAAAAAAGATAGGACACGGTGTTGTCAGGACCTCGAGACGGACGAGTTCTGCGCCAGGTAAAACTCCGTCTAGATGGCATAAGATGAGATGATCACCTACTCCTAAAGATTTCCATGCAGTCTTTCAAAACCAGCATTACCAAGCATCGTCAATCCATTCACGTAGACCCCTTCGCACACTGAAACTCAACCAGAGTAACGAAGAAGCCGAACATCCAGTCGACGACTGCTCCGTTCCACCACCGCCACCTACTCTACCTATGCAAGACGCCAAGCCACTTCCACAAGCCTCCAGAGAGGATAAACTAATGAGTGAACTGTGGGCATCATCCGCTGCGACCTTCCGTAGGCTAGGCAAGATTGATCAGGCAAAAGGCGCTATACAGGAAGCTGAGGTGAAAAACCAAGAGAATCCCTCTGTTTGGGTTCAGGTACGCCCGCTCTCCCATCCGTTTCCTCGTGTGGACCTATTCCAATGATGATTCCGGGTTAGCTCGGGTTGTACCACTATGCACTGAACCACGACCGACAGGCGGTCGAGGCGTTCCAGAAGGCGCTTTTCATTTTCCCCGACGATGTGTCCGCCGTCGTTCACATGTGCCAGGTCTATCTCACCCCTCGTCCTTCCCAGCCCTCCGAGTCGGATGCTAACCCCGACCCCGACAAGGTAGACTTGAGTGCTGGCCTGCTAGAATACATGTCGCGCGGCCCTGGATGGAACGTCCCCGAGGTGTGGTACTTTCTTGCCAAGGCGTATGGTTTGCGCGATCAAAAAGACAAACAACACGAGTGCCTGCTGACGGCATTGTCATTGAGTGAGAACCGGTGTATCAGGGATCTTGGGCGTGCGGTGGGGTGGTGTCTATGACTTCGTACTGCCCGCTAATTTCCCCGGGAACGGCGCCTCTTCCGCTGTCGGATGGATCTTAAGTACCTAGTCATGGCTAATCCTTTTTATATCGTTGATCGCATGGTCACCCGGGTTCGAGGACCCACGTTGGACCGAACATTCACTCGAGAGTCACCCAATTGTACTGGGCAGAATGCTCGACTGACAGACTCGGAACCCGACGACTGTTCTGAGTCACGCTCGAACAACAAATACCTACCGCTCATGATGATCAATAGTCCATTCCAATCACACTTTTAACAAGCATCCCGGGAGGTCGGTTTGGCCGGGCCGTATCGTACCCTGAAAGACGATTGAGGAATCTCGAACAGCGTTCTCCCCGAGGCACCATGAACGTTTTGTGTATCCGAATTCGCCAGGCCTGCCACCCTCCCCATCTGGGTTGGCCCTTGCCTGCCATCGACCTCGACCACCAGAATGAAGTACCGCATACCCCCGAATGGACAGTGGGATTTCTCATGTCATCAGTCTCCAAGGCGAGAAGGACTTTCCGCGGTGCAATCGTCGAGCAAGTTTGACTCGGACGTATCAGGAATCTTCGACGGCATTGCAGTCCGGGAACTATGATGATGGACGGTGCTCAGCCCAGCTAGGAAGACGATGTCAAATCATCTCGATGGATACGAAGAAACTTTGAGGTCGAGACACCGGCTGTGACTGTCATGGTTACTCTACTCAAGCACTCACGGCGCCTCAACTTGTCAAGTGCTGCCAGGCGTTGATACGAACAAGGTCGTGTTCTGTGACTCGCCTGCAACGTCTGAACATGCTGCAGCTGGGCATGACAGCTGCTTAATTTTGCAGCAGCGGACCGTCGTTCTTCCGATGCCTTAGGAGCAATACCCGGGTCAAGCCTCTGGAATGCCCCGAAGTCGGTGGCAGCACATAATCCTCGCGACCTATCAGGCAAGCGTGTCGTATTCTGAATTTCCGAACACACAAAAGATCTTGGCTAGAGATTGCCTGAAGTCTCTACCGAATCGTCTTCCTCCACCGCGAACATCGTTAGTGCCTCGAGGCTGATGGCAGCACGCAAACTTCGCGACTTAGTCGGGAAGTTGCTGACTACGGCGTGAAAGAATGAGTCAATTATGCCTTATTCCTCCACCCAAGCCATATCGTTCCACGACGCACGTCAGGTGCAGGTAACTCAACATCCCGTCTTGTCATGTCCTTTGCAAGACATGCTATATTGACAACCTCTATTCCTAAATGTAGGTCTCATTGTGCCGCGTTACACCAGCGATGAATCAGTATAAAAGGACGTCGGTCCTGCTGCAGACCACCAGGCTACCACCTCGACTGCATCTGTATTCACAACCACCCCACTGACCATGGCAGCGTCTACGCCACTCCGAAACTTCTTCCCCGTTACCGGTCGCAACACCGCCCAGAGAACGTTCGATCGCCTCCCGGTGCAAGAACTGGCAGCCGATCAGCCCTACCAGTGGTCGCTTTTCGTTCTTGGGTTTGCGTTTATCAAAGACACCCCGATCCCGTTCCCGGGCGTAGTTCAGCCGCCATTGCGCAACACTACCGCCTTCATGGAGATAGCCGCCATTCATGGCAAGCCCTACCGCGAGTGGCCTGGAGATCGAAGGACGCCCGTGGAGGCTCAGGTCGACTTCAGCTATCACGATAAGAAGGATATGAATCCTTCCCCGAGTAGGTTTGGAGGTAAGCAGACGTACTTCCCATCGAGTCCCTCTTAACTGTTTGATTTGTAGGCTATTGCCAGTATGTTGCGTTAGATGACTTCTTGGTGTATTTGTCCTGAGCCGAGTTTTCCCAGCCACGCAGCAATTACTTTTCCTTCCTGGCACCGTCCGTATGTCATGCTTATCGAGGTAGGTGGTAGCAAAACGACGCCGTTGCATCGTGCCTAATGTGATTCAAATAGCAAGCAATCGGAGAATACGCAGAGAACGTTGCCCAGCAAATCGAGAACTCCCATCCTGGAGATGTCGGTCGTTGGGTCGATGCGGCCAAGCAGCTGCGATTCCCGTGCGTCTCGCTGCCCCATCCTTCTCGCCCTCGGGCCCCTGATCTTCAGCAGGTATTGGGACTGGGCCGACCCGAAGGTAGACATAGAAGGGCTTCCATCTCTGTTCTTCACCGACGAACTGACCATCATGGGCACGGGGGGGAAACCCGTGACGGTGCCGAACCCTCTGATATCCTTCACGTTCCCTTACCTCCCTGGTGACTTCGAGAGCAACACACGAGTAAGCTCAACCAGTGGCTAGTATCCCTCGGGATGAAAAACGCTCACCATTTGCAGAATGGGCTCACCGCTTATTTCACCCAATGGATGAAGACGTATCGGTATACGGATTCCTCGCCAAACCCCACGGGAAGCAACTATCAGAATCTGCAGACGTTTGTCGACTTCACTGTATTGTACCGTTGGGTTTACCTCATTTGATGGTATGATCAGGACTCTGAAACAGAAGGCGGCCAGTGTGAGGGAGAATGTGGGGATGCTGTTCACATTCCCGGATGGCGGAAACCCTGGAATGATGTGACTATCCTTTTCCTCTCGGTCAATTCAACCGTGTTGATAAATGGCAATAGCTACGACGAGTTCTCAAACACGTTGAACGAATCTCGACAGGAAGGGGACAACAATCATATCGGTTCGTTGGAGGGGGTGCACAACTCCATGCACGGCAACCTGGTACCCTTGACATTGTTAACCGGGTATGAATGCTGACTTGCATCGGGCGCAGGGCGGGAATGGTCACATGGTCAGTACTGAGTGTTCTAGATCAGCTCGTCGCTGACTCATGTGTCTGCTCTTCAAGGCATGGTCGGACTATGTGAGTGTGTTCCCGCGTTCGTGACTCGCTTGCTCAAGGTGAAGCCATAGGCTGGGTTTGACCCCCTCTTCTTCTGTGAGTGAAGGTTGGGAAATGTTTCATTTCGATATTGATTTCCGCAGTCCATCATTGCAATGTTGATAGGCTCCGTACGTCGCAATCACGCTGTCAAGCATGTACGGACTGACTTGATAATACCGTGCAGTCGCGTTGTGGGACTGGTGTTACCCGGACTACTGGATGGGCGATGGCTATACCGTGGATGGTGTTGAACAGAAATGGATCCTGGTGGGTGCATTATCTCTCTCAGCTACCGGCATTGCAACTCGACCCGTAGAACAAAGGAACTTATTCTGCGGCGTACCACGAATTGATCGAGGACGATGGGAAGTGGGGCCACCTCGTTCCGTTCAGGCACCCAGACGGGACATATTGGACAAGCAAACAAACACGTTTCTTCACTCCGGATGCGTACCCCAAATGTAGCGTGTTCTCCAAGCATCGTAGCTTGCACGGTTGACATTCCTGCTAGACTATTCGTACAAAGCGTTCTTGGACGTCAAAGTCAACGAGGCTCCAGCCAGCGTTAAAGAGCGCCAGCTGGCGCGCGCGAGAATCGCCAAGTACTACAACGTTGACCCGCAAAAGGCGGTGTCGACCATCAATGCGCCCTCCTGGGCACACATCACTGTGCCCGACGGCGACAAAGCAGACCTACCGCCCGACTTTGAACCGATCAAGAACTTCCGGATCTTCAAGGTGCTCGTCCGGCTCGCTGAACACGCCGTCGGCGGCACGTACCACCTGAACCTGTACTACAAGGAGGAATTGGTCGGGAGCGTGACCGTGTTCGCGCGGGAGGACAATTCGCCGTGCAAGGCGTGTGCTGTCCGGCGGGCGGCGGACTCGATCGTTCGTGGGGTGATCACAATCCCGTCTCGGATCATCAACGAGATCATTGTACACAGCAGCATCGAGCCGTCGAAGAACACGATGGACCTCACCATCGGACTGATCGCGCAATCGTTGTCGGCGAAATTGGTAGACGTGAACGGGACCGTCCTCGCGTCTGCACAGGGCGGGACCACAACTGCACCCGTCCCAGCAGGACAGGCAGCGCCGAGGACGATCCACCCTGCGGAGGTGGCGCTGGTGTCGTCTGCAGTGGCAGAAAGCGTGAAGGATAAGGAACAGCCGGTACACTTTTTCGACTGGCAACGCCACGCGGATATCTTTGTGGTATGTCTGGGGAGGGGAACTCGTGCCATCTGGTGACTGACGCTTGCTTGCCTTTGCCTCATAGAACGGCTGGAAGGCCGGACCGCAGACTCCGGCTGCGCACTGAGGTCGCCACAGTATCGAGTTGGTTGTGCGAGAAACGCAACCCAGGCTTTGAAGGTTTCTTGGAGCGGTGAATATTTTTTGGGATGCGATCTTTACTGGGGGGGTGTTTGCATGTAAGGATCGTGTCGATAATTGAAGCGTGTCCTCGTTCAGCCGACAGTGTGAAGACGCTCCACGATCGCAGATATTGACCAACGCCTCTGCGACAGCGCCCAGGTGTGGAAATGCGGCGTTCTGGTCTCTAGATGATCTATTGCGATACAGGGAGTCGCGACTGGAAACAAGGTCATTGCAGATTTTGAACAGGTGCTGAGTCAGTGCGACTAGCAGAACATTGATAGGTTGGTGAATGTACCTCCAGGCTCCAGGAGTGCATTCAGCCTCATGATAGAGATGGTCTAGTCTAGTGACCAGCCTGCTGAGTTGCCACATCAGTGAGGTAAATGAGGATGGTACTAATTGGTTGTCTGAAAACACTGTTGGAAGTAAAATCACCAGAATTCAGTACTTGGAAATGCCATCTGTGCTAGCAGAAACCTTGCTTGATGGCTATGATGTGTTCACCGAAAAGGAAGGTCTGTCCATGGTGAGTTGCATTCCCACAATTATAGGGGTGAGAGAAACCTTGTCAAGCAAGGTAATATTAAGTACTGACCACTGAAATTTCATTATTGAACCCACTGAATTTGCCTTCAACAGTATTCAGTGATTCACTGAACACTGAACTTTTGTGGGTATACCCAATTCAGTGATTGCAATCTGTTGGTCAGTACAGATATCAGTGTTTTTTTTTTGCAATAGATTGTTAAGACTGTAGAATTGAACCACTCAGAGTGATATCTCTAGTTGAGCATATAAGATTATAAGTAGATGGTTGTGGGTAAACATGGTGATTTGTATAGTACAATTACTACACATTGGGAATGATGTGGCACTGGGAGGTTGCTCCTTTCCTTACTGCACAGTACTCATATATATATCCTATCCAATTCTAGATTGGAAGGGCCTTGTGGTGCAATGGTGACAGCAACAACAGTTTTCAAAAGTTGACAGTTCAATCCTTGCTCTATCAATGAATTTCATTACAAGATACAATGAAATTCAGACAAGTTTTTATGTATTTCAGTGATTTGTTTTTCACTGAACTTCATTGATAAAGTGACTGAAAGGTGGTACATATACAGTGGCTCAAATAAATGTCTCAATGTTGGGACATTTTGGAAAGATATGACATTTGCAAGTGAACCAAAACACATTAGCTCTAACCCTTGCAGGGTCATCAATAGCCCTAACCCTTGCCCTGAAGATGAGCTCTTAGTCATATGATTTGGTTGCCATGACACTAAGATATAACC
>JBBPLU010000371.1:0-22011 GCA_038089935.1 Boletellus emodensis | reverse complement strand
ACGGTCGGTCTCAAGGGCGGAGCGACCGTGGTGATCCCCCTTGTGAGGGTGATTGGTTCCGCCCACCGTGGTGTCGCGGACGGCAACATCAGGTATGACTACCGCGGTGACGACGCCAAGGAAGACAAACGCGGTGAGAGTCTTGGAGAAGCGCATAATTGACAAAAGACGAAGTAGTGAGATCAGAGAACTGAGTAGGAGGGGGCTTTCGATTGAAGGCCCTGGCGTTTTGCTCGTCGTGTTCGTGCTTTTATACGTTCCAGCTAGCGAGACGCGTTGTTGCGATGCTTGCGACAAAAATAACCTTTGTAGAGCGTGCAAATGAAAACTGCAGCAGGAGAACAATGTATACGGGCCTGTTCGGTATGCCTGGTAGGAACTAGCCGAGGCAGCTTCGTGAAATTTCAGCTACCAAGGCTATGTACCTACCTGCCCCGGCTAGTTCCTACCAGGCATACCGAACAGGCCCATAACATTACCCGACCTTCGGAATCGCGCAAAACTCGGAACATAATTTTCCTATAAATATATTCAGGTAATCTGGCTCAGGAATTCTGATTCGAAGTTCACGGAAGCCCCTCCCCACATGCAGCTGCGGATTGAGGTATTGAAACCTGTGCATCGACAATCAGAGTGTATCCAGACCTGAGCCCCGAGCTCGAACACCTAAATAAGCTCAAGTTGAACAATGTAGACCTCTCCTGGATCACCTAGGATATAATCTGGGATCACGTTTTCGTGTGTCTCGTACTGCAGAAGGAAAGCTTTGGAAGTCAATTGCTTGGTTTCCCCGTCCCGTTTTGCGACGCCTCGGATAACTCCAATTGAACGATGTTCCGAGTCCGTCTTGATGATCCGGGACCACCAATTATAGTGCCATATGTCAGCGAGTTTTTAATGATGATATCAGACCTCTTGCGCTGTCGTCAAGTGCGAGACGGCTAGGCGGGCCAAATAGATCGCACGACACGTGACCTACAATGTACTCCTCCTGGAACCGTGGAACCGGTGGGGGATTCCACCTCGTCCCAACATCCTGGGCAACGAGTCCGTCGTGTGCGAGAAACAGAAAAGCGCGGCCGAGTCCTCCACACCAACTTTGGTTTTTCGGATTCGCACTCATTCCCGCGAGCTATCGCAGGTGAAGTTTTCATCTCTACAGCATCGAAGTGAGGTCCGCAGCCTCATTTCGCCCTCGTCTTGTTCTCGTTGCGCCACTGGGGGTTCGTCATCCGAGTTTAAGACTGGATGGAAGAGGGTCACGCCATTGGGCGGGTTGATGGGATTGCGGCTGGTGGAACCAGTAGCGTGGTTCTGTCTTGGGAGGTCTTGCGAGTGGTGCGGTTACGGACCTATATTATGTGTCAGCGTTGCTTGTTGCCCCTCCCACAGGACGGCATAAAATAACCGACCCTCGCGTAAATCCATCTTGATGTTCGGCGAAAAAGAGAAGTAATCTGACGCACATCAAGGTGCGCAAACGTTCCGGCTTCCACCCGAAAGAGGGATGATGTAGAGGCAATGACTTTTGAGGGTACCGTGTTGGGGGATGTTATGTTTCAGAGTTGTGACCGAGATACCCGTCAGGAGACAGCGGGTATACTAGTAGTAGCTCGTTCATTGATAGTGCCAACAGGAAGCAACGACCCCCGTCGATTAGTCGCATTTAATCGTTGTCACCTCGTTTCAGATGCCATGACGGTGAAAGTAGTTCCAACCATTTGCTTTCGTGCATTGCTCGTCGCTGCGGCACGATGTGGCGAGAACCGAAGGCTGTCATCATTTGGGTATGGGGCTATTGAAAACATACACAACAGGCGTGGGACGGGCAAGTTTCCATTGATCAGTGTAGTTGAGTCGCTAAACCAGCATACGCACGATCGAAGTAGAAACGTGGTTGATGGTGGCTCAGATCACAGTAACGATGTATTCTCGGGGTCTTTTGCACCGGTCAAGGGTCAGGGGCGCCGGCATAGGTGGGAGAGTACGCGATTTCTGGAACAGTGTTACTATGGACGAAAAATCCACGAGGGAACACACCTTTGTGCCTTGAGTGTGGTTGCCTTCTCAGCTTGCGACATTCAAATATAAAGAGGGAGTCACTTACCACTGAAATGGGTCCCCAATCAGTGCCATCGCTCAAGAACTTGACAAGCGTTCTCTGTTGCGAGTGGAGGTGAAAAAGCGTAATGAGGGTTCGCGTGACCTGTAGTACTGCACCGAGGGAAATTCGAATGTCAAGTTATCGTTGCCCAAAATCATGGCCGGAACTCCCAAGCCAAAATCGACCTCGAAGAAAGAAAAAATATTCCACCCAGACTCTCGAAAAGCCGCCCAAGTCGCGCGTACTCGTGTCAGAAAGGCGAAGCTCGCCGAAGCATCTGTCAATCGCTCCAAGAAACACGTCGCACAGGGTCAGTCCGTCCCGCCCGTCCGTTCTGTGTGTGGGTGTGGCCTATGGGTTCCTTCAGACTCTATTTTACGCTCTCTCCGGTGATGGTACTGACGTTTGGTTTGGACTAGCGGACGTATACGGCTTTTTTTACCATGCACTTCCCCCCGCAGGTGTGCTCACTCTTGAAGAACTACATGCAATCGTCCAAGACGTGTGGCTTACCCGACACAACGACGAGCTCGAGCGGGAGCACGCAGCGCGGCGAAAAGGCAGGCCAAAGAGCACGAAAGAGGTGGCACTGGAGGAAATAATACTACGGGAAAAGGAGGAGTACAGAACTGGAATCGGTACGCCTTCCCTGTCGCTCATCGTTCGAGACGCTGAACCCTCCATGAAGAGGTCCCGGACCTCACGCATGAGCCTACCGTCCAACTCTTCCGTATCTGGGACCAAAAAGAAGTTGCCTATGTCCAGCTGCTTCGATTCATCCGCATATCTAGCACCGATCCTGCAATGGCTGTCGTATCTAAACCCGGCAGACACCCGTCACTGCAGGCAGACCATGCGCCATCGCAATCTCAGGATCAGGAAATGCGCGTCGATCAACATGACAACATACTGTGCGAGCCACCCTCTGGCACGATTACCGCCATGGACGGACCTCTGTAATACCACTTTGTACTAGTGCTCGTCTCTTGCCATCAGAAAGTGAGTTGGGTACCTTTTTTCAGATCCTGCATCTAATGGGGATACACCGCCGTCTCCGTAAGATTCTTTCCGTCCGTCATCCGCGGGCTGAACGTTGGACTATGCGCTCCCATCGGTGGCCGGACGAAATCCAACTCCCAAACATCCCTCAGCCGATGACATATGATTTGAAAACTGGATGATGCGCCTTTTTCCTGTATTAGTTGCAACACGACCTGGAAGCCTGCCCTTGCTTGTTGCATCGTCGTTTCCCGCATCTCCACCCTAAATCTGACCGCTTTCAACGTGGGATCCCTGGTCTCTTCGAACCGGCACTTGAGGATGCCACTCCCCTCCGACAGTGTGAGTACCACCTTGACGCCGATGCCAACCAGCAGCCGCCTGCACTCTTCCCGGCTCGTGAACGCATCATGCACGGATAACATTCGATAGCTCGCTGGCTTGAACCTGAACACGTTTCCTAGCCAGCGACGCCGCGGTGTTGATGGCAAGGTAAACGAGCTGTCTGACCATGCTGGGGATACCGACGTCGTAGGCGTTGTTGGGTCGATGCTCTTCTTCCTCTGCAACTTGTGTGGCGAGGGCTCCACGATTTGCACGCGGAGAGGCTGCCTCCGCGTACTCGGGTCGCTATTGCGCATCGACGATTTCTTCACGATGCCACCCGTGCTCGCCACATGATAATCCCCGTTCTCCTTGTCCACTTCCCCGAATTGACCGGTGGGGTGGGTCAACTCGTGTCGGACGTTTTCGACATTCGGTGAGGCGTTACTGTAAGCTGGAGCAAGTGGATCCCTATGACTTGGACCGTGTACCTCCCGGTTGAGATCGTATGTTGGCTGCCTGAGTCGCTGTCTCGCAAATTCCATGTTCGTGAGCAGGGTAGGCGGCGGTCCAGACAGCAGTTGCGGCGATGCAGGCGCGGACGTCACGCCTGCGCGCATCTCCATCGCATTGAGATGCTCGACGATTTGCTGGAAGAACAACTGCATCTTTTCATCTTTGACGTCCGGTACCGTGAGCGCAGGGAGGTTTGGGGAGAGTGGGAACGTGGACGCAGAGTACCGCGAGGGCGAAGGAGAGTGCGTCATATCCGGTCTAGGCGGTGTCGGTGAGTGCAGCACGATATGTGGCCCACCCAGCTGTGCAAGCTCCTCGACCATGTTCCTACGTACAGCTCGCCGAGGCGTCGGTGGAGCCGCGCGGGGCGGCAATGTCGATGGCGACCGTCCGAGGTCTGTGGCCTGTGATGTTGTCCGCACCATACCACGCTCCGAGCTAGCATTGGCATTCCCACCCTGTACTGATGGTTTCCGGCTCTTTTTCCGCCCTGCCCTCGCCATCGCCTCCTCTTCCTCATCATAGTTTTCCAGACGCGTGTTACGATACCGGATCAGCAAATGATACACCCCCTTCTGCCAATTAGGCGCCTCACTCTTGAGTGCCTCGAGTATGTCCTCCTCCGGCGTCCCGTGCCACAGCGTCCTCAAGTTCGCAAAGATATCCCGGTCGATCTCGTCCGATCGCCCAACTGGCTTGGCGAGTGCATCTAGGTCAGGCATGTCCCTGCTCACCGCTTTGGGCTCTTTCGACACGAAAAACGGGTGCACGAGGATCTCGGGCATCGTTATTCGCTTCTCCACGTCCCGTTGCAACATCCGTTCAATGAGATCCCTCGCGTCCGGCCCGATTCCGTTCGGCATCTCGTATTTCCCGCTCTTGACCTTGTCCAGCAACGTTCCCAAGTCTTCGTCATCGAACGGCAGCCGTCCAGCCAAGAGCGCAAACAAGATCACTCCACACGACCAAATGTCCGACGCACGGCCGTCGTACGCGCGCCCCATGACGACCTCGGGCGCTGCGTAGTGCGGGCTCCCACACGCCGTCTGCAGCAAGCCCTCGCGTGCGCCGGTCTGCCACGCTGCCATGCCAAAGTCGGCGACCTTGACGTTCCCCTGGCGGTCCAGCAGTAGGTTCTCCGGCTTGAGGTCCCGATGCGCGACCCCGAACCGGTGGCAGTAGTCCACCGCAGCGATGATCTGCTGGAAGCACGCGAGCGCCTCGGGCGGCGCGAGCCGTCCGCGCGTGCAGAGGTAGTCAAACAGCTCGCCCCCTTCGACGTACTCGAGGATGAGGTACAGCTCGGACGAGGTCTCCCAGACGTCGTACAGGCGCATGACGTTGGGATGCTCGATGAGTTTCATGATCACGATCTCGCGCTCGATACTGAGGAGCATGTGTTCGGGCGTGTCGGCGGGCCGCGCGAGCGTGGTGCTAAGGAGCTGGTGCTTGGAGACGATCTTGACAGCGGCGTATTGGCCCGTCTTGGTGTGTCGCGCGATGCGGACGCGGCCTACGGGTGGGGGGGTATGGGCATTGCGCGCGGTGGAAATGAGGGAACGGGTGGAGGGACATACCTGAGCTGCCTTTGCCGATCGTTCTGCCCACTTTCCAGAGCCCTATCATCTTGGGGTCGTCCTCACCGCGGTGCTTGCGTGGTAGCCTCGGGTACTCTTCATCGGACATGTCTGGAAGACGAGTTGGCACGGATAGCCAGGTATAAACAAATTGAGGGCCGGGTCGAGAGGCTTAAAGAAGGCGCAGTTAGGCCAGCGGGATACACGAGAGGCTGACGAGGGGCGTGGGCTGACAGGGGCTAATTCACCCAAGTCAGGTAACAAAAAACATAGCCACCAGAGACAAGAAAAAAAAAAGTCGATTATGAGTATTCGTGTAGATCTCATGACAATGTAAGTCCTCGTGATTCACATCGACATCCGCAGGACACCCGCCCATCACGCAGACCCAGTCAGCCCGGGAGGGAATCCCGAGAAATCAACCTGATCCTGTATTGCTTGGCCGGCAAGCGTATATGCCACTCGTAACCGTAGTCGTACATTCGACTTTGTCAAGCACGCGTCAGATTGTCGCCGAGGCATATGTCAATGTAACTTACTCCAGGAGGAGCGACTACACGCATCTGCTGTGTTTCTGTTACCCCAGGCTGCACATCCGGATTCGACATGGGGAGCATCTGCAGCTGCTGTGACTGTATTCCAAGAACCTCGGTCAGTCTCAGCCAAGCAACATCAACTCTGAGCAGACCTTTGGGACAGCAGCCTGGAAATGCAACCCTGTTACTATATTCGTCCCCGACACTTGAAACCGTGCCATGATATTTATGACACCTGGTCGTGCAGCGGACGCCTGAGGCGTCAACGTGATCTTGAGTTCGTTCTTCTCGTACGCAGTGTACGACGTTAGTCGAGGTGCTGCAGACGGTTGCTGCTGTGCTGGTGGTGTCCGGCTTTGTACGGGCTCTTGTACTTGTGTTTGAGATAGTGAGAGCGCTGTTGACAATGTTGATGGACCGGGTGCTGCCGCTGGGGATGCAGGGGCTGGAGAAGCGTCAAAAAGCCCAAGAATGTCCTGTATGCTGTTCTTCTGTGGCTGTGGCGAGATAGAGGATGCTGGCTGCGGTGAGGTGGAGGCACTGGTGGGCGTACCGGTACCAAAGATCTCGGCAAGAAGATCTTGGCTGTTTTGCGCCGCTTGTCCACTGAACTGGGGAGCAGGAGAGGCAATATCGTCTCCGAGAAGGTCACCCTAGTGTCTTGTGTGAACATGCAATCACAAAGTGACGAAACAAACGTACCTCCTTTCCACCCTTTGTAGGACCAACCGGTTTGTTTTCGCTGACTATTAAAGATGTTACCGTATGACCGAGGCCTAGGTGCTAAAAGACGTACCAACTCCCAGAACAGTCGCTTTGAGTTCTGGTGGTGGCATCCGCTCAAGTACGCCAACTTTAAGATCACCCAGTGTAAAGAGGCTCGCAAACTCCACAGCACGTTGCTGCAATTCAAGCTCTGGATTCGTCGAATACTGAGCAAGCACGTCCGTAATCCGCGCTTGCTCAGGTGCAGTGGTAGTATGGCGGGAGGCCATCTTTGTGACCGCACTGAGGACAAATTGGCGGATGAGGTGGTTGGTATATGGGGAATCGAGTGCAGAGAGCAAGAGGTCAAGGATGTCCTTGTCAGTTGCCTGAAAAAGGACACAGTTGAGCGCAGTGACATCACTATCAAGTATAGGCGTTCACGTTTTTGGGTTGCTCTTCATCGATAATACCACCTTCGAGAAGAACTTCACTGTATTCACCAATGACCCACACTGCAGCAAGAGTAAGTGATTCCTGCGAGAGGTCAGCTTGGAGAGCAGTGTATAGCTTAGATGCAGTGTAGGCTTGCAACTCAGGAGTGTGTGCAACGAGTCGGATAAATGCTGATAGTATCTCTTCTCGGACAAAATTCCCGGCCTAGTAACTGTCGGTGTCTGGTGCCCTTTGTAAGTATGCGGGTACTCACGAGTTTCAACGATCTTAATACAGTATCGATGTGCCATCGCTTGTTGGGAGCAAATCGTTCAGCAGCGAGTGAGATCTGGGTGGTCATCCCGGTCTTGAATTCGTCGTCTGCGACTTCAAGGAAGGCAAGGAGCTCGCGAACAAGCACGCGGACGTTTTGCTCGTTAATGAGCGCATACGAGAGTTCAAGCGCGCGGCGTCGTATCGAAATATCACCATCACGGAGGCAATCAAGAATGATGTTGCGGTGGCGTTGCACAGCACTCGTGTCTATAGAGACAACTTTGTTAAGAGTGTTGAGGGCCACATACCTACGAGGACCGTAAATCAGACGAAATTGTCGAGCAATGATGGTAGTTGATACCGAATGTTGTTATCACGATTACTAAGGAATTTACCAAGGATGTTAATGGCCATGACGCGGAGGCCACTGTCTGCTTCAATATCAAGGACAGTGAGGACAGTTTCGTAGAGAATCGAGTTCCCAACATTCTTCGTAGAGTCTGTATTCGTAGCAACCTAGATAGTTGAGAAAACGGCAAGAGGAACAGGAAGGATGTGGCATACTTGGGCAAGGATGTCGTTCATGGTTTCGCTTGCTCGGGCATCGCCCTGTCCGAGGAAACGGAGCAGCCGGAGGACCTTCACCTGCAAGAATGGATCGGTTATACCCGATACATCGTGTTCCGGGCTGTATCCGGTCGTGACCAAGGCCTTCATATGACGGACAAGCAGCGGAACAGCCTGAATGCATCGGAGATGAGGGCGAGCCAAGCGACAAGATATTTGGACAGACATTTCTAAATTCGTTCAAGCAGTTCTTGTCTTGCTGGCACATTTCGGAAACAAGGGTGATGGCGGCAAGCAGCACACCATGATTACGATCCGTCAGAAGGTTCTTGGCCTGCCCGATGAAGTGATCGGTAAGGTCGGGGTCCTTTTTTATGATTCTTAGGGCACAGAGAGCAGCCTGAGAGTAAAGTATGAATGACAAGACAAATAGAACGAGATACAGATTGTACCTTTTTGCGAATGTAGGTGTTACTCGAGCCAAGCAATTTCTCTATCTCGTTTGCGAGATCACGAGACATCTCTTCGGATGCTATATTCGCGAATGTGCACAATCCGAGGCCCACTACATACATGTTCGAGTGGTTTAGATCGCTGCTGGCAAGTTAGAGAACGAGATAGGGCAGAGAGGGAATGAATGGGCTAACTTTTTGAGTGAGTTTGTGACGAGTGTGAGTACCTCTTGGTTTTCGTCGAGAAGGAGCATGATACCAAGGTACCCAAGTCGTTTATCGGTGAAACGTGGACTCGCGACAAGCTTGAGACATTCGATCTGGCCAAAGTGAGCAGGTGAACCGAGCATGTGTATATAGAGCAGCTTTGCGATATTGTGATGGCGAGCATACGAGTCCTCCTCCCTGAAAGAAGCCCTGATGGCTGCAGACTCTTGCTGGATAAGTGCGCGTTCGTCTGCGACGGTCTGAGTGGGGTCAAAGGTATGATCAGCGACAACAACAACGAGCGCAGACCTTGCATGCTCGTATTCCTTTGATTAGGGCTGCCCCGGACGGTGAGCAGCGACGCGGACGGGATGTTGGACGAAGTCACCTTTGAGATTATGATACACCATGACTGCCAACGCTCAAGAGATATGTGACCATGTGTGACACTTCCGCAGAGCCAGAGCGTGACAGCTCCCTCTTTTCCTCGTCGACCTCGACAGCGACGACAGGCGCGCGTCCTTTTCTTTCTTTTCGCTCTCGTTCTTTTTCGTGTACGATGGCTGAGCCTCTTGTGAAACCCACTTCGCCCATATCCCAGGTGTTGCAGTCAATAGGACTCACCAGAGACGACCTCCTACGACATAGCGACCAGATGCGCCAATTCCTCACTCAGCACGGCGTCAGCGCAGCACAAACATTTTCCACGGATCCACCAGAACATACGAATGCAGCTCGTGGATCCTCCGGGATGCGCGCCGCTCCTCGCCCAAACCCGTCAGCTCACTCCCAGACACCGCCTCCGTCCACGCCCGTGAAATCGGAGCCTGTCGAGCCTCCGATGCCCCTCAGGCAGATGGATAGTATGGAAATGATCCTCGAGCGCAAGAATCGCCAGGCGAAACGCGAAAAGAAGGCAAAAGTTAAAGATCGCCCTCCCCCTTCGCCATCGCCCGTCCGCGTCTCCTTCAGCCTTGATGCTTTCATGCAATCACGCGATTCGCGACGCGTCCCGGACTCAGATCAATCAGATTCTTCGAGCGGCATCGTTTTACAGGTCTGCCATGTCCACCGTCGCGTCCCCGTCGATGATATATTCTCTTGTAGGATGCGCTTCAAAATAACACCGTTTCGGTTCCCCCTGCCACGCCCCATCATAAAAATTACTATAGAGATTATGACTCTATAGAACCTCCTTCGCGTCACAAGAAGGTTTTCCCTCTCTCTCTCCCCTCTCATTTTCCCATATTGATCTCCTCATAGACTTCCTTTGCTCGGCCCCTCTCCCCCACTCCGACGCGTTCTCGCACTGGAAGCATGTCTGCTCAAATTCATTCCGTATCACAGGACGCGGATCTCTTGACTCCACGTCGCAACAACTACTACAAGTCACCCCTCCCTTCCTCTTCTCCCCCACGTTCTTCTCCCTTTGCGACACCCTCCACGAAGCGCATCGTTAATATTGTATCGTCACCAGGCCCAATGGGTCCTCTCCCAGATGAAGATGAATACGATAGACTACCATACGAACTCCCTCCCGGCCCTTATTCAAAGAGAAAACCAGAGCTCTCCTACGCCGCCCTTATTGGTCAGGCAATTCTCTCGTCTCCCGATCACAGGCTCACGCTGCAAGAGATTTACGACTGGATTACCATCGTTTACCCATACTTTCAGAGAAACGAAACTACATGGATGAACTCCATACGTCACGTCCTGTCCACAACGGTCTGTTTTCGCAAAGTACCGCGCGATCGTAGCCTTGGTCGGACCCAGTGGGCGATCTGGGATTGTGATCTTGAATGTTTTGCCAACGGGAACTTCAGGAAAGAGTTCTGCGCTGAATACAAACAGGCCGCAGCAGCGAAGAAGGCGCCACCGAAGAAGCGTCCCGCAGAGGATACTGCGCCGGGACGAAAAGCAAAACGTCCAAAGAAGGAATTCGCTTCCGCCACTGGCACGAGTTCACCTGTTGTGCCAACTTTGGCTCCTCTGTTCCAGGGTTCCATGTTGCCGCCGCTTGTTCCTGCTGCCCATTTCCTACCCGTTTTCCCTCCATATCCATCTACTCATCATCAGCCGTATTACGAGCCGCATACGCAACTCCCAGCAGAAGTTATATTCCCCCCACTTCCTCCTAGTTCTCACTATGCTCGCATCACATCCGGCGACCCATCCCGTCCCTCTTCATCTGTAGCCAATGCGAACGAGTCCCAGGCTTCGCCTGTACCCCCTTCCTCATCTCTCCCCGAGTTAATCCCGAACAATGGTTCCTCCTCCAGCCCGCAACTTCCCTCGGACGACAACCCGCAGACTGACATTGCGGATGCGCACATTGACACAACTTCACCTCCCGTGCTTGGTACGGCGCCGCTCAAGCAGGAGGAGAACGTTACGCCTCAGAAGACACCCACAAAGGTGTGTTCCCTCATGGATTTTTCGTCCATAGTAACACTGTTCCAGAAATCGCGTACTCTCCTACCTATGCCGGCGTCCCCGACCCTTGACCGGCGCAAAAGACCCCGAAAAAAGCAAGCCAATCATCAACTTCCTCCTCTTCCTGCCCTTGTTCCAGAATCCACATTGACAACGGCGATCAATGGCCATCCTCACCCATCGACACCACCATTGCGGCCCAGCACACCTCCCCGCAACCATATCGCGACCAACAGCGCAAATCTTTCTCCAATACGCACGCCCTTGTCTCACAAGGGCCTCCATATGACGCCCAATGCTAGTCTGGCACACTTTAAGACCAACCTTGATCCCCCATACACGTCATTTAACCCGGACGACGGTATAAACCCAGCCGTGTTCGACACCGAGAACGTTCGTACCCCTTCACGCAAACGGTCTCATCATCGCGACCGAGATAGAGATGCCCTACCCATCCACTTCCCACCTGTTACCCCCAAGAAACTCGTCTTTGCCGCCCCAGGCTCAACTATGGACTCGCCCTTCCGCACACCTGGAGCAAGGATATTTGATCCGCATGATCCCGGGGCATTACTGGAGGAGGAGTTTGCGAGGCTGGGCGCGAAGGCTGCGCAAGAGAGCCCCGCGGGGTTATATGACCGACGGGGACTGTTGTACGAGAGCCCGAATGTGGCCAGTCCGGGGAAGTTACCACGATGGTATTGACCCCATGTGAGGGGGCCGTGCCATCCCGGATTTCATTCCTTTCTCCGCACCGACTTTATTTCCTGTTTCTCTCCTGCCCAGTGCCCCTCTGTCCTCTACCGCGGCTCCCCCTTGACCGATCGATGCTCATTGGTTGCTTCTTGTTTCCCTGGTCTCGTTTTGTCTCCCTGGTGTACTGCTGCATCCGACCACACACGACTGTCATCCACCGCTATGCCATCCATTTCCATCTCTTGTGTTGTGCATTTGGACCTTCGAGATGATCGATGAACCCATTTAGAGTTTTTGCTGTCTGGTTGTCTTGATTATAGTCGATTCCCCTCGGTCTATTTTCTTGTGAGCCGCGGGATCGTGTTCACGGAGGTTTGTCTGATGTGTTTCCAATGTAATGTACGCATATGTATGGAATTTTTTGGCGTCTCAGGCATCGTGCTATCATCGTTTGACGTCCAACTCGTCCCAACTTGGCTTGCACCGAGCATCATATGACGCACGTTTCAGGCTGATGGATTAGCACCGGTGGATGAAAGCTTGGCAAAAGGGCGAGGGAAGGACGAACTCGATCGATACTTCTCGTTCAACTTTGCACGACCGTGCGTGCAATGCCAACGGTCTTGGCGTCGGCGACAAAGAACTCACACAGCGACCATAATCGCCCAGCTTATCAGTGTGTTTTGACCGGGGGTGGAACTCGAGGCGCAGTGGGGCAAGGGGCGATGGGTGGACAGTCGTGGAAGTTTGGAATCCCTCTATGCAGCCGATCGAGTCACCATGGTGTGCTTGTCAGCGAGAGGGACGCGTGGGGAGTCGAAAAGCAGAAATAAGTGGCGAGAGATGGTCGTTGACGAGGAGCCCAGAGATCGCACCGCGTAGATTTCTGCATGTACTTCGTCTGACGCGCGTTCGGGGCAGCGCACGATCGTGATGCATGACCACCATCGTTGGATCACATCGGACAGAGACCTCGATCGATTGGTGGCCGTGGTTCTCGGGTAAAGAGGACGGCGGCCGCGGCGTGATGATCGCAGCAAGGACGCCGTATCGCCCAAGCGCTGGTGATAGACGATATTGAATGCCGCATGTGCATTCAAGTCGCCGACACGTTGGTATCACTGATCATTGTACTTTGCTGCACTGACCTTGTTGTTGGACGACGGATGCACTGTCGAGGCCGGATGGATGATCCCCATATATGCTTGCAGTAATATAAAAAAAAAGATAGATTTCATGTCTATTGCCGTGCACGATCTATGGACCCATGTCAGGGAGCATGTAGAGAATAAACGCACGCAATGGATCGGGGAGAAAGGTCACAGTGTGTAGCACGACGGCATCATGTGCGGCTCTGGCTGGAGCAACGTCTGCGTGATGAAGATTGGAGAGGAATGCAGCCGACTGGTATTGCAATATGAGGGTGTCAGCTGCCACTACGTCATGTCGGTGCCAGCGCTTGGGCTTGAGCTGTGTCGGGGAGGTCGCTGGACGCCGTGATTGTTGTGTGCATTGTTCTCGATGGCTTGGCGTGCGCAGCCAATCCGATCCCTCGGCATCACAGGGTCGTCACACCGTCACGGTGTCACAAACACCTGCTCTCACTTGTTTCCTCCTCTCGAAATGGACCACCGGCGCGCACAAAGAAGAGGCCCAGACTCGAGTAGCGATCTTTTCGTCCAAATCCTGACGCAGTTGCTCACGACCATTAACCAACGTCACGCACGAGAGGGATTTCTCATTGGTCATGACATGTTATCGGCATCCGCAGGACCGCAGCGCGCAGCACTGCGTGTGCGCAGCATCCCTGTCAGTCGGGGCACCTATTAGTTCCACATGATCAGATACGCGTCACATCTATGATCTCAGTGTCGTCGCAGCCGAAACCGAATCCTATGCCACCTATCTCAAGCTATGCGAGGGAAATACATCAAGTCATCGGGATAGGTTGATCGTACTGCATGGTAGTAGCTAGCCATCCCGGAGGTTGATTTGAGTGGCAAGTCCGTCAACCCTGGCCAAAAGGTAGACATGACTGCTGATATGCGAGTCTACAGTGTCCTTTATGATTCAAGGGGACGACCTGAAACACTGGAGACGCTGAATCGACTCATCACGGGCCCAACTTTGCAGCTCAAGCCCCGCGTCTCGCTCCGGACCGATATAACTGGCATGATCTGTCGGGCCGCGTCGACGTCCGTTGCTTCTGGATCCGAGTAGAGGCTCGATCGAGATTTGCGATGGCCCGGCCGAGTCAACTCTGTCCAGTGTTTGAGTGTGGCTTCGCCGTCTGGGCCACAGTGAGTCGGTGACGGCCCATTCTGCTGACAGGAAGATTTACGAGTTCTGACGCTCCGCTCGCATGCTTTTTCACTTTGTGTGTCCCGTACGTTTCCAGCAAACGGGCGATGACGCAGCGCAACGGAGTCAGAAGATTATAGCCAACACTCATAGGACAAAAACTTCAAGCGCTTGGTTACGCATCCAGCCCTGAAGCGCGACGGTAACTAATTTACAGCGCGCTAGATAAGCACCGTGCGCAGTGCGCAGTACAGCTCAATCCGTCCCCACGGGCGGCCCGTGGGCTCGTCAGACCCAACCGCGTACGTCACGCATGCACGTTGCCTGCCTTGAGGACCGCTCGTTCCCTGTTTCTGGACGGCAGCAGCCACCGCAGCCACCCTCTGTTGAGTTGTGCTGGAACTCTAAATAGCATGTATGCACCGCACGCCGGGATGTCGTGGTAACCCAAGGCCTCAAATGGCACCAGTGCGTTGATCTCTCACGCGATGATAGTGTCAAATCAGCGATGTACAGCTGCATGCGGACGGCAATGGCGCGGTTCGATATCAGAAACAGTAAAGCAATGAATACATCTGCGGATGGCGATGGTCTACCCTATCATCAGCGCTGCCAAGTAAAAATACGCTATGGCGGCAAAAACACGACTGCGGCCCCGCTCCTTCTTTGTATTCCGTCGCTAAATAGGCTGATTTAATCTCCCCACTACATGGCTCGTGTCACCTCCCAGGACGTATAAGAACTCGGACGCGGCGAGAGACAATCTCCAAGTTATTCTGTCTTGGTCTTCAGTCGAGTTTCCTCCCACTAGAGCCCCGTCTACGATCTTCACGCCGACCCCCCCTTCCGACCGTCATGCGCATCACTTCATCACTTGTTGCATTGACATTCATCAGCATTGCTGCTGCTGGTGTCATTCCAGACATTGCTCGTCGCGATACCGGAGCGGCTGGTAACGAAGGTGGTGGAGGTGGTGCCATCCCTTACTCTTCGAACGTTCCTGCAGGGACTTTGAGCTCTCCTACCCCGAGTAATACCTCGGCTGGCGGTCATTCGCATCATTCTCATTCTGGGGCTCCCGTCGGGGCTTCAGGCTACCCTTCTTCTCCCAACAAGACTAGTTCCGGCCAGCCCACGACCTTCCCCGGTGGCCAGTTGCCCTCGGGCTTCCCTTACCCCAGCGGAGTTAGTCCCAGCTCTCCATCGAATTTCCCTCGCGGCCAGTTCCCTTCGGGCTACCCATTCTCCAGCGGAGCTAGTCCCAGTTCCCCCACAACCCTCCCTGGTGGCCAATTCCCTTCGGGCTACCCATTCCCCAGCGGCGCTAGTCCCAGCTCCCCAACAACATTCCCTGGCGGTGAATTCCCTTCAGGTTTCCCAGGCGGAGCCAGTCCTAGCAACTTCCCAGGGGGTCAATTCCCTTCAGGCTTTCCGGGCGGGGCCAGTCCCAGCAACTTCCCGGGGGGTCAGTTCCCTTCGGGCTTCCCGGGCGGGGCCAGTCCCAGCAACTTCCCTGGGGGTCAATTCCCTTCAGGCTTTCCGGGCGGTGCTAGTCCCAGCAACTTCCCAGGGGGTCAATTCCCTTCGGGCTTCCCGGGCGGGGCTAGTCCCAGCAATTTCCCTGGGGGTCAGTTCCCTTCGGGCTTCCCGGGCGGGGCTAGTCCCAGCAACTTCCCTGGGGGTCAGTTCCCTTCAGGCTTCCCGGGCGGGGCCAGTCCCAGCAACTTCCCAGGGGGCCAATTCCCTTCGGGCTTCCCGGGCGGGGCCAGTCCCAGCAACTTCCCTGGGGGTCAGTTCCCCTCGGGCTCCCCTTTCCCCGGCGGGGCTAGTCCCACGAACTACCCTACCACCGACTAAGTCTGAGACTACAACCTGACGTCATACGCGCGCAAATACCCGTTTTTTTTGCGCCGCAGGCAGGGTGGGCTCTTTCCCAACCGAACTTGACGATACGTTTTCGTGGAACAGATCACTTTAGAATTTGACGAACAATAGATGGACCAAGGAGACGCCAGTCGAAGCGTGAACGGACCTTGTGCTTGTTTGTTTCTTGAACGTGTTGTCTCTCCGTTGTTGTATTCGCAGCCTTTTCGTCTCGTTTCTTTTTTCTGACACGGACTATCGACGATATCCAGCGCGCTGTATTTTCTGACCTTGTTTAAAAAACCGTTTTAAATATCAGTCCTTTTGTTTCCCGAACCTCATTGCTTTTCCAAGGGACTAGTTAAGCGCCGACCAGAGTCTGAAAGGCTCCCTTCAATGATTCAGCACGTCCGTTGCGAGCAGTCTCATCTCGAACCGGAGATTGTTCAACACGTCACTAACTCACTGGGTGCGTTGCGTTTGGTAATGCATCTCAGCGCGATGACGACGACACCCGGATTGGCAAGCGCCCTTTTACAGCTGTTTTCATAACGATATGCCTAAGCACGAAAAATACACACACAGGCTGAGTCGGAATTTAAATCTGTCCTAGAATCTGGTGAGTGTGAGATAACTGACTCCACTACACGATGGTTGGCTGGTGGACTCTCGGCAAATTCGGCTTGCCAAGGTTTAAAGTCCGCCTGTACGTGTATTTCTAAAGCGATGGCATATCGATATGAAAACAGCTGTAACGAGGTAGACGTAGCTCCCGCGGTAAGTTTTCACTCCACGGAACTGCCGCATTTGGACGTTTTCAGGGAAGTCTATCTTTTCCCACGGGTACACTTAGACCTTCGTTAAGGAAGTCTACCTCGTTAAAGAGAGATTTCATTTCCTTAACGAAGCAGACGTAGTTCCCACGGTGAGTTTTCACTCCATGGAACTGCCGCATTTGGACGTTTTCAGGACACTTAGACCTTGTTGTGTCGTCGTCTATATTTTGACCGTTTTCAGATCGGCACCATGAGTCCACCTTTTAAAAGCCTCATAAGAGGGTTTGAATTTCTGTTGAGTAGCACGTGATGCGGTGCTGCAGGAGTACAAAAAAAAAATAGAAACTGAATTTAGGGTTATGTTTTTCTGGCTAGGGGCAGTAATTAGAGTCCACGCAAATGAACATACGGCGTCAATGCGTCCATTTGCGTGTGGTAGGCGGTGTTGGTTCAAATCCGCGCACAGCACGTGCCCCCCAGGATGATTGATGATCAATGAAGGAGGGTCTGTGCACGTTTTAGGCTTGGAGGCTGCTTCCTCCACTCGAACCTTCGAATCGAACCTTTGAACGCTCGAAACCCGTTTTCGGACGCGCCGCAGATTCACCGCCACCGCCGGCGTGTGTCCATTCGCCTACGTTGTCGAATGAATTCACCTAAAGCCACATAAGATGAACCTGGCCATCGCGAACCAGTCAGTCCCGCATCCAAGGAATACCATCTTCACTCATCTGATCCCACCATGTCATTCTGTATCATCTGCTTCCTTTGCAGGTTTTATCCCTCCCGGCTGGTCAGCCCCAGGCAGCAGCGCTCTCTTTCTTCTGACTTCGTGGCGGAGTTGGAGGACTCGCGCAGATTTTCATTGAACGCGGTATCCGTCTCATATTTGTCTGCACCGTCCCTCACTGACACGCCTTCTCGCGTGCGTTCTAGTTGTACATATCGATATCCGGCTGACGGGTCCTGCTGACTCAGTGTCCTTGCGCTCTCCGGATCCAAAGGGCTACAGCCGGTGGTGCTCACGCTCCTCATTTATACCATCAGCCTTCGCCTCACCATCAGCGCTTGCTTCCTCCGTGTAGGGTTCATCCTTTTACCGTCCCTCGTGATCTAACCCCCCTGCCCCCCAGAATTATCCTACCCTGTCCAGACTCCTCCATGCATTGCCCCTCCTTGGCACATCCTGCACCGCCGCGGTTGCGCTCGTCTCTGACTTGCAGTCCCCCCGCCTCGCAGTGGCTGGTATCCTGTCAGGCATCTTGCCGCTCGCTACTCTGGTGATTCATCACGGATATCAGTGTGATGAAGTCTCTGCATCGGGACTGCCAATCCAGATCCAGGACCTCCCGACCCCTGTTGATCCCGTGTCGCAGATCCGTCCATCTGACGGGAGCCAATTCGCAACGGTGTAGCGGTCTCGAACGACAACTTACAATGAGCTCAGCACCATGATACGGTTGTATCATATCTACACGTGTATGGAATGTTAATTTCGGGTCGGACCGAGTACTCTTATTCGATTTCCTCGTGTCACGGTCCACATCATCGAACTTGTTTGCCTCCAGGAAAGAAAATCGAACAAAGAGTGCGGTATTTGCAGTTACCGACGAGAGTGTCACTACACCAACTGCCGTCGGGAAATAGGAATTGGAGTCGCCATGCACTTCCTTATACTGTGGCACTATCCGCGGCGAAGGACCGTGTGGAAGTTGGAGCAGGCGAGAGTGTATCTTGCTCACTGCACGACGAAATCGTATAGTCATTTAAATATCGGAACTAGGTATCAAAAGTAAATAGGAAAGGAGTGGTTGAGTCTATAGCAACAAAAGGGAAAGCATAGCATTCGTGGTCCATGAAAAGAGATGAAAGGGGCAGAAAAGAAAAGGGAAAGATGGACGGTCGTGGGTAGCGATGGGCTTCGTGGCCGACGCGCTTTGATGACGCGGCTGTGCGCGAACGCCGTGCGTTCCTGCTCACAATTGAATTGTTTCGAGTGTATTGGGTGTTGTAGCACCACAACCATCGACCTCCTTTATCCTTCTTCTTCGTATCTTTATCGTCCTTACGGGTGTGGAGACGATGCTTGTGACCCTCGTCATCACCACGGGCGTGATGACCGTGATCTCTCTTCTCTTCCGCAGCGTTGCGGACGTGGTCATAGTGATGATGCTGGTCGGTGTCGGCAGGGGAGCGAGCAGGGTAATGATGGTCCTTATCTTCCGTAGAGTCGCGTTGGTGGTGACCATGATAGTGATAGTGGGTCTCGAGAGCGGAGCGACCGTGGTGATCCCCCTTATGAGGGTGATTGGATCCGCCCACCGCGGTGTCGCGGACGGCAACATCAGGTATGACTACCGCGGTGACGACGCCGAGGAAGACAAACGCGGTGAGAGTCTTGGAGAAGTGCATAATTGACAAAGGACGAAGTAGTTAGATGTGAGATCAGAGAACTGAGTAGAGGGGGGCTTTCGATCGAAGGCCCTGGCGTTTTGCTCGTCGTGTTCGTGCTTTTATACGTTCCAGCTAGCGAGACACATTGTTGGGATGCTTGCGACAAAAATAACCTTTGTAGAGCGTGCAAATGAAAACTGCAGCAGGAGAACAATGTATACGGGCCTCTTCGGTATGCCTGGTAGGAACTAGCCGAGGCAGCTTCGCGAAATTTTAGCTACCAACGCTATGTACCTACCTGCCCCGGCTAATTCCTACCAGGCATAAGTACCGAACAGGCCCGTAGCATTACCCGACCTTCGGAATCGCGCAAAACTCGGAACAGAATTTTCCTATAAATATATTCGGGTAATCTGGCTCAGGAATTCTGATTCGAAGCTCACGGAAGCCCCTTCCCTCACGCAGCTGCGGATTGAGATATTGAAACCTGTGCATCGACAATCAGAGTGTATCCAGACCTGAGCCCCGAGCTCGAACATCTAAATAAGTTCAAGTTCGATGTGGACCTCTTTTGGATCACCTAGGATATAATCTGGGATCACGTTTTCGCGTGTCTCGTACTGCAGAAGGAAAGCTTTAGAAGTCAATTGCTTGGATTCCCCGTCCCGTTTTGCGACGCCTCGGATAACTCCAACTGAACGACGTTGCGAGTCCGTCTTGATGATCCGGGACCACCAATTATAGTGCCATATGTCAGCGAGTTTTTAACGATGATATCAGACCTCTTGCGCTGTCCAAGTGCGAGACGGCTAGGCGGGCTGAATAGATCGCACGACACGTGACCTACAATGTACTCCTCCTGGACCCCTGGGACCGGTGGGGGATTCCACCTCGTCCCAACATCCTGGGCAACGAGTCCGTCGTGTGCGAAAAACGGAAAGCGCGGCCAAACAACTCACAACGGTATAGCAGTCTTGAGTGTGCAACGACTTACCAACAGACTCATCTCATCTTCGATAGAAAACAGAATGTATGTGCGAGGAACACTTGACTGGCCGCTCGCTGACCGTATTCAGTGAGTGTCGTCGATGGGTCGTGGTCCCAGGAGCGGGGGAGGCACTGAGTTCAAGACTTCCACAAGTAATCTTGGAGGAACTTGAAGCAGAAAAGGGTGGCGTACCTTTTCGATGATCTCGTAGTGGCACCCCCAATGTACAAAACTGCAGGCTGCATATGAATACACGGCACACTCTGTAGCAATACACCTTTCTCGCGAGCAATGTACGACACGCAATGGGTCACAAGGACCCATCGACGATCACGGACGCCCTTCATTCGTCCACTCCCATCAACGCTTCTTTGCTCTCTTCATCCGATTTGGATTCGGATTCACTGCGGTATGTCTAGTATTAAAGGCATCAGAACCAGTCTTGACGAATCGGCCAGCTTTACATACCTTCCAAGAGCGCTTCTGGCCCACGAGATCCAATGCAGACCAACCCATCCCCGAACGTGCTCGCCTCGGCGGAAAAACAAGCATCTTACAGACCCATCTCTCTGCGACTGTCTCGGCTGAGGAAGCATCGTCTCCGACGAACAACACTCTCCAACGACGCTTCCTCAACTTCTGGGGCAGATTCTCTTGCAGGGTCTCCAGACCCTCGACTGGCGATTCATGCTCGGAGCTCAGGAGTCACCTGAATCGCATAGATCTCCGTTTCGAGCACGCGTGCGCAGTCGATCCCCAGGGAATCCGATCGGCGCTACCCAATAGTACGGAGGTCGTGCGACTTGGACGTCGGTTCCAGCTTGTGAGAGTGAGAGACACTACTCCTTTTAGCGTAAGCATAGAGGTGCCCGTACGAGGTCGTAGCCAGCGATACTTTGTGGTCCCTGATGCGGGAAAGAAGCCGTGGAGCCAATCTTCGAAGATGTAGCCAGCCACTGAACGGGTCCCGTCGTACTGACTAAGAGCACGAAAGAAGGTCAGCCTGGTGTGATTGTCCCGACGTTGGAGTGCCTCTACTGGGAAAGAGCAAAGGATTGCTGTCGGCTCGACAGCACGAGAGGAGGCGAAGAATACAAAGCTTGGGATCTATTTCGGGGAGACAGAAGTAGAACGGAGGAGTACCAGCGGAACAGGCGTTCACTTTGACCCCACACAGAATTTCCCCACATCCTGGCATCACACATGTCGTGACCCTGCATTCACATAAATTCGCAATTCCATCATCTGAAAGATTAGGAGATATTGGGGAACACCACCCCATTTTCTTGCAAGGTCATGAACTCGACATCCAGATTCAACAGCCGGCTAGCGGTTCCATTACCTTGAACATATGCATAGGGGCTGAGTGTGAGTTCCTCCTCAGACCAGATGTCCATTGCAGAGCATCTAGCCTCTGCATACTTGCTCCATACCTCGAATCAAATTTCCCAGGGTGAGGTTGTCTGGATAGTGGTACAACGATGGGTTTTGTAAAATGCGGGTGGAGGATTTCAAGTAACGTCGGAGTCCGAGAGCTCCCAAACAGTAGCCCAGGGCTACTAGACGCGCTGAGTGCTGTCAGATTGGATGCAGTCTCCGCGAGTAACACATAGTGCAAGTCCCCACCGCCAAACGGTAATTTCCGTGCAACAGACTGTTTCCTCCCGAGACGTTTGACCAGCACACAGGCGAGGAAGAGAGATTCTGGAGGTCAGGTCGAAATCCGGAGACGCAATTCAGCCTACTGGACCCGCCGATACCAGATCGTGCTTACACGGGGGAATCAGCTTACATTACAGGCCAACCTGTCTCCAATGTGTGCAGAGCGATGCAACGTTCCATTGTAAAGGGGAGAATTGTGT
>JBBPLU010000370.1:0-22169 GCA_038089935.1 Boletellus emodensis | reverse complement strand
AATGTTCTGAAGAGTATAATGAACCTAACCCTGTACAAATCCCAGAAGATGACAACTATGATCCTGGAGATTTACTAGATCAAGAACCTGAACAAGAGGACGTCCATGATGATTCAGATTCTATTGAAGTACATATTCATCCACCAGATCTGTTACCCAATCAAGATCCAAATCCAGACCAACGACTGGATCCTCCATCTGATGATGACGCAGTTCATCCACCATCACCCAGAACACCAGCCAGACCACCTTCTAGAATCAATCCTCTTCCTAGACCTCCTCGAATACCTCATATAGCTCCACCAGTTGGACTTAGGTGTTACGATTTCTTTCCCATTCCCACATGTATTCATTCTATCCTTACTTCGTCCCTATGCATCTCCTATCTTCGGCTGGTTCTTTCATTCCTATGATCACTTCTTGCTCGTCGCAGGTAACCCTCGGATCTATGTTCGTCTCCTTTAGTCTGTATCTTTATTCCTCTTTTGTCCCATAGTGACGCTAGTCATTGTTGCTTACTCTCTCTTCCATTTTCCATCGGGTTCTACGGTATTCTTTGCTTACACGTCCCCTTGGTCTGTGCGCCTTCTCTCTTCTATTTAAGCCGTAGTACCACATTATGTATTCTCATTCTCATTCTATGCAATCAAGCGTATTCTTGAGTCCTCTGTCTGATCTTCTGATCATGGTCTTAGTCTGTTCCAACCAAGGAACGTATAGCTTCCCTTTAGGCTGAGTTGTACCTCTTTGTGAGTGTCCTGCCTTTAGGTCAGTCCTAGTCCTAGCACACTCGAGGTACGCATTCGCATAACAGTAGCCATAATGCTGTTCATTGGTTGATCCATTGGATCTTTGTCAACTGAGATAACCATTGATGCAAGATCAATGCTATCATTTAGATAATGTGTACCTGCTCTGCCTTTTTCTTTTCTGTCAGGACCCTTATGATCCTTCTGCCTCTGTCACCTTTCATAGGCTTTCACCTTCTTAGACTTTTTAGAAGGTGGTCTCTTCTGGAATGATGATCCAGAAGGTGCGGATGGAGCCTTTTTATTGTTCAACCAACAATGATCAGTGGTATGGTTAGTCTTCCCACATTTGGAACACTTTACATTGGTGGGAGCATTCTGGATCACATTGGTCTGGTAGGTCTCAGTATAAGCTGGTTCTCCAATCCGCTGGAGAAGGTGGACAGATGAGTCCATATGCATGGACTGTTTAAGGGTTGACTCCTGTAGAATGAATTTCCCCACATTCTGGGGCACAAAATCATTCTTAAGGGTTGTGTGCACTATGGTAGAGACCATAGGCTTAAAGAATGGTGGTAAGGCAGTCAGCATGATCATGGATGCAATGGAATCAGTGACCACTAAACCGGCTTCTTTTGCCTGGTTGAGCAAACCTTGGAATGTAGCGATCTGGATGCCAAGGTGTTGTTTGGTGATGAACCGGAATAGGAGGAGTTTCTGGAAGATGGCATATTTGCCAGCAACGCCCTGAGGTTGATTGTTATGATTTTATCCCTTTACTCACATGTCCTCCTTTTTCTCCTATGTCGCCCTCGCCGCTTTACATCCTCTTCATCAATTTACTTCTCTTACGAATGTTTTCTCTTGATCGTGAACAATCCAAGAGTACACGTTTGTTATCTCAATTATCTTCCTCCACTTCTTTCATCGTAATCACTGATTGTCATCATTGATTACTACTTATCCATTTCCATTGTATTCTCTTCAGTTCTTTGATTACACATCTTCATTCTATCTCCTACTATGGTGTTCTTTGCTTACATGGCCTCTTGGTCCGTGCGCATTCTCTTCACTTATTTAAACTGTAGTATTACACTATGTATCCTCATTCTCATTCTACGCAATCAAGCGTACTCTTGAGTCCTCTGTCCGATCCTCCGATCGTGGTCTTAGTCCATTCCTACTAAGGAACGTATAGTTTCCCTTTAGGCTGAGTTGTACCTCTTTGTGAGTGTCCTGCCTTTAGGTCAGTCCTAGCTCTAGCACACTCAAGGTACACATCCGCGTAACAAAAGAACGAGAATAACCACCGTCCGTCCTATCACAGAGCAGGACCCACCCAGTCACAACGTCTCATTGCATCTCAGTCCCAGAGTCCTCTGACGAGGAAACCCCAGCTTCGCAGTCCCATCGTTTCATTGCTGTTCCTCCAGCCTCGATTCCTCAGTACCATCATTGCAGAATCTTCTCTTCCCAGCAACACTACGCTGAGGAACCACCCAGCTCCCCTCATCGTCATCTCGCACCAGTACCACCCCCTGCCCCAGCCCTCGCCCCAGTACCACCCCCAACCCCAGTCTTTGTTCAAGCACCACTAGCCCCAGCTCCCATCGTCATGTCTGAACTCAAAGCTGCTCTCCCCGCTGACTTCTCGGGTAAACCATCTGACGCCACCCACTGGATCAAAGCCATGAAGGCTTACTTCACTATTAACACCATGCTCTATGCCATGGACAAGAATAAGATCATGACCATGCTCAATAAAATGAGCAAAGGACAAGGAGTCTCCTTCTCTGAAATGTGGTACGATCGCATGGCCAACACCACTGTCGCTAACGCCAACAAAACCTTCGAGAAGTTCATCGAGAAGTTCAAATCCACATTCTACCCCTTTGACACCAAAGCCACTGCCTGCCTTGACCTCTCCAAACTCGTCCAAAAGTCCTTCAAAGGGAAGGACGGCAAGCAGGACGATGGATTCCAAAAATACATCACTGACTTCCAGAACCTCGCTGCTAAAGCAGGTATCACCGATGAAACCACACTCATCGACCAGTTCTCTCTTGGACTAGACCAACAGCTCGCCATCATGATCCTTTCTATGACCACCATCCCCACTATGATCTACAACTGGATTGAGAAGGCCAAGACCTTCCACGCTCAGAAAGCTCGTATCTCTGCCCTTTGAAAGGGACATCGGACCCCCTCACCGTTCTCCACCCACACCCCTACTTGAGACCCCAATGCCATGGATGTTGACACAGTTCGTGTCTTGAAACTCATCCCAACAGAACGAGCTCGCTGCTTCTGTGAAGGACTATGCCTTCAGTGTAGGAAGAAAGGACACAATGCACAGCAATGTAACACCTTTTCCACCAGTCAAACTGCCCCGTCCACTTCCTCCCACAATCCGTTCCAAAATCTGCAATAGATCCAACAAACTTCCACCACTCCAGTCATATGAACCCCAGTCATAACTGTTACAAACGAGGCGTTAGCCCCCGAGCAGCAGTGGTTTGACTCCCTTTATGATCATCCTTTTGCTTGTTCCATTTATGCTGATGACTTGTTATATGTACTTGAGGGATGTCTCTTCGAAGGGATCAATAATCTCCCTTACCCGGTCTTCTGTTCTTCCATAACTGGGTAAGTGTCACCTTGCTTCTGATTTACTTCCTATCACGTCGGATGTTACACTCCCCTTGACCCATCTCTTGCTGCGGTCACATTTTCCCACCAACCATAACCAGATATCTTCCCGATATAGACAAAGGTACCTTTGCTCATACTTAGACGACTCCCCTTATAGACTGTGGGTACAGCTCTGTCTGGGTATTTATAATGACCTACTGTACAATATATTCCTCAGCTAGTTCTACGCAATCTACGTGCTAGTTCTGGTCCCTCCGTGAGTCCTCAAGAGGATAGCGAGATCATCGACTTCGACATCAACGGTTACTTCAAGAATACACTCCAGAACTTCGCATATACGTAACAAAAGAACTAGCTCTCTTCTTGTCCCTGCTCTTCACAGTAGGACTCCCCCACTCTTACCATGTCGTACTGACCTCTAGCTGAGGATGACTCTGACGACGCTATCCTTGTAGACGCACCAGAACCCCCTCGTTCCCTGTCACCCCAACCATCGGTACCGGATTTTATAGATCCCTACCAGGCGGCATCACCAGTACCTTCCACTAGGATAGCCTCTAGCTCTCGGAGACCTCAACCTCCCCCAAACCCCCTTCTTACCTCCTGAAGGAAGAGAAGAACCTCTGGGACTCCCGCTCTCCCGGTCCTAACTACAAAAACAGAGGAATTCGCGCTTGCCTCACGTACCTTTTCCCCACCTCACACGCAGCCCACCGAGGAAACCCCAGGACCTGCTCTTCCCTTTGAACCTTCCCCTATCCCACAGATCAGAGTACTTTCTGTCGAAGAAGAAGAAGATGATGACATCGAGATGTCAGGAAACAACGATTGAATCTCTGAACTAAAAGCGGCCTTACCTGCCAACTTTTCTGGAGATACCACTGATGCTCAGCGATGGATGCTAGCCATGTTGGTGTACTTCATTATCAATGAAGGGACGTACAGGAACAACAACAAAGCTATGATTTTGACCTGCCTTAACAAGGTGAGTAAGGGCAGAGGGGCAGTATTCACCGAATCTTACTATAAGAAGCTGCAAGGATTGCAAGCCGGAACTGGGGTAACGTGGGACCAGTTCATCAAAGACTTCTCCAGCTTGTTTGTGCCAACTGGAGAAAAGGAGAGATCTAGGAACAATCTCTATGACATGTGACAATCGCAGTACTGCGATGATAAAGAAAGCGGCCTGACTCCAAGGGAGAAGAGAGGCAACTTTGATGCTTTCATCGTGAGTTTCGAGCTGGCCGTGGGCCGAGCCAAAATGGATGCCGGACATGACGATGTCCTCATAAATGTCCTCCGACGAGGAGTGGACTATAAGCTGGCCAACATGATGGCAACAATCAATCCTCAGCTGACGAAATGGAGGGATTGGATCAAGAAAGCACAGGTGTTCAACGAGAACATCCTGAGGCTACGGAAGTTGAGAGAAAGGAGGAACTATATTCTCCTTCCAGGAGGAGGATCTTCTCGCTCCACTAGAGATCCTAATGCAATGGATGTCGACGCCATCCGACTTACCCTGGTAGAATGAGCAACTCACATGAGGAACAACCAATGCTTCATCTGCCACCGGGTTGGCTGTCAATCTTCCAACCACCCATGCACCGAAGGAGGAAGGAAATTCCCTAAACCTGGACCTCGTCCTAAGCCTCAGACAATCAAGGCGGTAGAGGTTGTTGAAGACGACCTCTCCAAATTCCTAGACAGGTTGGAACTGCCCAGAGAGGAACTCCTTCGAATTCTCAAAGTGTGCACCTCAGCCGATGTCAAGGAAGTGCAAAAGTTAACCACTTCGGAGGGTTTTTGAAAGGGAAAATGAGGTCAATGGCTCCTTTTCCCTCTCCTATAATCATCGCTCCTGTATTTGTATCTGGACCAAACTCTAGAGCAATCAAAATCCCCATTCACCTTGAGGACGATGAGAAAACCATTGAAGCAACGGCACTTATCGACAGTGGAGCAACGGGATGCTTCATTAGTAAATTCCTGGTATTACAACATGGGCTGAAGACCCAACGATTGTGACATCCAATCTTAGTGCATAATGTGGATGGAACCCCAAACAAAAACGGAACTATACAATCGACTGTGACTCTTTCTCTTCAAACTGGGAAGCAGAAGGAGAAAACCAGGTTTATGGTGATAGACTGTGGAAATGAGAAAACCATTCTAGGAATGACGTGGCTACGAGCCGTCAACCCCAAAATAGATTGGGCAGAAGGAAGGATCTCCATTCCTGAATCAAAAACTGATAAAGAAGATCCTGTCGATCAACGATACCTGATTTGCTATCTAGAGCAATGAGAAATGATAGCGCACGCCACCCTCTCCACTGAATTAGCACAGAAGGCGGCTAAGGAAGAAATCAAACTACTGCCTCAGTACCAAGAATACTTAGATGTATTCGGAGAACCCACAGAAGGAGAGTTACCACCCTCTTGTCCATACAACCATGCCATCAAACTCGATGACTCGTTCGTGCCAAAAGTGGCGAAAGCTTATCCATTAAACCCAAAAGAACTCCAGGCCTGCAAAGATTTCATAGCCGAACACTTGAAATCAGAAAAGATCAAACTCTCAAAGTCTCTTCAAGCTTCGCCGTTCTTCTTTGTTCAGAAAAAAGATGGAGGATTACGCCCCTGCCAGGACTACAGATATCTTAATGAGCACACCATCAAAAACGCTTATCCCCTTCCCTTGATCCCTGACCTCATCAACAAACTAAAGGATACCACCCTTTTTTCCAAGTTTGATGTCCAATGGGGATATAACAACATGCTCATAGAGCCTAATGATACCTGGAAGGCAGCCTTCATCACTCCTCTGGGACTATTCAAGCTACTGGTAATGTTCTTTGGAATGAGCAATTCCCCTCCAATGTTTCAGGCAATGATGAACAACATCTTTGGGGATATGATTGCGGAAGGATGGCTGGAAATTTATATGGATGATCTCATCATATACACGGACGACGACCCAGAGGAACACCACCGAAGGATTATCAGGGTCCTCCAATGGATGAGGGAACACAAACTCTATCTGAAACTCTCCAAATACTCGTTCAACGTAATAGAGGTAGAATACCTTGGGCTGATCGTACAACCAGGACAGATTACTCTTTATCCGGTCAAGCTGAAAGCCATCCACAAATGGACCCCACCAACTACGGTTAAAGCAGTCTGATCGTTCATCAGATTCTGCAATTTTTACAGGAAGTTCATACCAAACTTTTCTGGGATTAGTCGCCCCCTCCATGATTTAACTAAGAAAACGACGATCTGGAACTGGACATCGGAATGCCAGAAAGCCTTCGAAACCTTATAACAAGCATTCCTGACAAAACCAGTACTTCAACTCCCGAAGACGGAGAAACCCTTCTGGGTTATGATGGACGTGTCCCTCACTGCTTGTGGAGGGGTGTTGATGCAAAAAGATAACAATGGAGATCTCCATCCCTGTGTATACTTTTCAAAAACGTTTTCTCCAGAGGAACGAAATTACGACATCTATGACAGAGAGCTACTTGCAGTTATTTGTGCACTCGAAGATTGGCAACAATACCTTATGGGAACAGAACACCCAGTCACCATACTTACTGACCACAAGAACTTGGCCTACTTCAAACAACTGCATAAACTGTCTTGCAGACAGGCCCGATGGATGTTATTTCTCCAGGATTTCGATCTCAAATTCCAGCACACACCTGGAATGCAGATGGGACCAGCTGACGCCCTATCTCGACGAGCCAAAGTTGACGTCTCTCACGATAACCAAGACATCATCCTTATTCCGGAAAATCACTTTATTCGGATTATCGACACCGCTCTCTAGGACAAGATCACTCAATCCTCCCCGTCTGACCCTCTTGTACTTTCTGCATTGAAAGCCCTCCAGGAGGGATCCCCCCTATTTCCTCAAACTCTCCAGTCTGACTAGTGATATGACGACAATCTCCTCTACTTCAAAGACCGACTCTACGTCCCGGAGGACGCATGCCACGATTTAGTACACTCCATACACACCTCCCCCACCGGGGCACATGCAGGAACTTTCCATTTACAGAACCTCCTCCAACGGGACTACTAGTGGCCCAGATTAAGTACCTATGTTCGTCATTTTATTACTGGATGTGCCATTTGCCAGGCAAACAAGATGATTACCCATCCCACCATTCCACCCTCAGTTCCCCTCAGCAATGCCATGCACCCCTTCCAGTATATTTCCACCGACTTGATCACTGCTTTACCTCCTTCTCATGGTTATGATGCCGTTCTGGTTGTGGTCGACCAAGGGCTTACTAAGGGGGTAATTTTCTCTCCTTGCCACTCAGATATTGATGCAAAGGGCGTCGCCCAACTTTTTTTCAACAACGTCTTCCCTCGATTTGGTCTCCATGACAAATGCACCTCCAACAGAGGTCCTCAATTCGCCTCCGCCTTTGCACGAGAATTAGCCTGCCTCCTGGAGTACGATGTAGTACTGTCCACAGCTTACCACCCTCAAATGGACAAAGAAACCAAATGTGTCAATCAGGAACTGGAAACATATCTTCGCATCTTCTGCCAAGGGAATCCCACGATTTGGACAGAACTTCTCCCCATGGCTGAATTCGTGCACAATTCTGCAGCACATTCCGTAACCAAGCAATCCCCATTCTCATTAATGATGGGCTATGAACCACGTGCCTACCCCTCTCTAGGGAAAACCTTTCTTCCCACCTTAGAACAAAGGCTCACCCTTTTGGAGAAGGCGCGGACAGAAGCACAACATGTCCATCAGATTGTGCAGCAAGTAATGAAGGAACGGATCAGAACTAAGTTCCGTCCCTGGAAACATGGTGATAAGGTGTGGCTAGACAACAAAAACTTAAAACTGCACTATCCCTCTAAGAAACTTGCACCCAAACGAGAAGGACCCTTCGAGATAGAACACGTCATCACTCCCGTCGCCTACAAACTTCGTCTTCCTCCCACTTGGCGAATTCACCCTGTATTTCATGCCAGCCTCCTACATCTCTACAAGGAAACCGATGAGTTCGGACCAAACTTTATCAACCCGCCACCAGATGTAATAGATGGAGATGAACAGTATGAAATCGATCAAATTCTTTCCCACAGAGGTACCGGAACACGAAGGCAGTACTTGATCCGATAGAAGGGTTACTCATCCACAGAGAACACTTGGGAACCAGAACGGAACTTGACAGATTCCCAGGCACTACTTTCGGAATATAAAGCTGCACATCCCCAGGCTTTCCTCTCAACTGGACGATGAAGAAACAGACGCGAGCTTACTGTAATGTAGCTACAAAATGTTCTCCCTCTCCAATTCCACCTTCACCCTTCTCTCCCTCTACTTTGCGTTTATTTTCTTTCCCTTTTTTCTAGTCTCATTTTGCCTTTGGGACACCCACCGGTATATCCTCAGCAAAGGAAACACTGTATGATATGGGATATCATTTAGACCTCATCATTCCCCGCCTACTACCACCCCCAATCCTTGGAGAACCGACGTCCCTATGGTCAACGGAACTCCCGTCCTGACTCCTGTAGAACCAGAGCCCAGTTGGTCTCTGAGTTTCATGCTGTCCTTTCCAACCGAGGACACTACAAACGGCAGTTGGGACAATCCCGAACCGTGGTGATCCTTTCGCTGCGCCAGTGTACCTGTTTTCTTCTTATCCTTCTCTCTTTTCAACTTTTCATGGGCCAGCTGGAAGAGACCAGCTGGAGCTTCCCAAACATTTGTGGCCTTCTTCGCTAGTATTTTCCCCAAACCTTCAGGACCCTACCGTGTCGCTACTTTCCGCTCCACGGTTTCCTTAAATCCCATCTCCTTTTGGCCACGCCTCCAAGGGATACTCTCAGAACCATTGCGGGTCATGACGATCCCTACCCTCAATTCCTCCCAAGAATCTCCTCCTTTACGAACTGAAAGACTTTCCCACTTCCAAGTAACCCAACTAATCTTCGACTTGTTGGAACACCCTCCTGTAGTTTTTCGTCTGGAAGGCACTCCCACATAACACAAACCACAACCATCACTCAGATAACTTCGGATAGGGCTCAAGGAAACCTTTCCCCTGACGTGAGGAACAACATCAGCCTAGCCCTTTCCTCTCTCGCAGCTGCTCGAGAAGCCCTTGCCACATTCTCCTTACTGGTCCACCTTGACGAAGCTATAGCAGAACTCCCTTATCACCTAATCAGGGAACCTTTACGCCTCAGGATAGCCACACTTTCCCCTAGGAAATGGGACTGGTACTATGGACGAGGAGAGTACACACTGGATCATGTGGACCCCCCCGAACTCGGAGCAAACAGGGTCGTATCCGAAGCAACCTCTACATTCTCAGAGGACACACAGCTGAGTGCAGAGAACGGTTCACAGGGAAATCCTACTAGAGGAGTACCAAGTATCAACCTCGTCCCTGCTCGACCAAACTCTGGAACGCCGATCCCCGACCAGAACACCCTTCCCAGAAACACCCAACCAATCCCAATACCTTCTCCCACTCCCAGACTGGAATGAATACTCTGAAGAGGAACTGGATCTACTGCGAGACTGGGTAGACATGCTCTATCGCATACTCGTCTTTTGAGGAGAACTTCCTCGCCTTCTCCTAATAACCCTTTCCGAACTGGAGGGAATGTCCTCTGCTACCAATGCAGGTCCAACCGTCACTATAGAGCATCGTGTGTCTATTACCAATGCCCTTATTGCCACCTTCCCACTCCTGGACATGCACAATATGCTTATCCAAAACGTATCTGTAGTGCTTGCAGAGAATGAGGACATGGAAGACCTAATTGCTCTAGGAATTTGGAGGAATCCCTTCTTGACGAGGATGAGTTTGCCCCAGCCAATGAACAATTCTGATTTGGAGATTCAGATCTATCCTAGGGGTATTGTTACAAACGAGACATTTGCTCTTGAGCAACAGTGGTTCAACAACCTTTATGATCATCTTTTCGCTTGTTCCGTCTATGCTGATGACTTATTATATGTACTTAAGGGACGTCCCTTCAAGGGGATCAATAACCTCCCTTACCTGGTCTTCCATTCCTCCATAACCAGATAAGTGTCACCTTACTTACACCGGACGTTACACTCCCCTTGACCCATCTCTTGCTGCAGTCACATTTTCCCACCCACCATAACTAGATATCTCCCCATTATAGGCAATGGTACCATTGCCCATATTTAGATGACGCCATATTTAGGCATAGGGGTACAGCTCTGTCTGGGTATTTATAACGACCCACTGTACAATGTATTCCCCAGCTAGTTCTATGCAATCTATGCGCTAGTTCTGGTCCCTCCGCGAGTCCTTCACCGGATAGCGAGATTCTCGACTTCAACATCGACGGTTACTTCAAGCATATGCTCCGGAACTTCATATATATGTAACATTGTGATTCTGTCTCATTCCAGGGTTTGAACATTGCTGACGTTAGCAGTTCATCCATATTTACAATCCCAAGAGGGTTTATCCACTCGTTGCTCCCTTGTGCTCCGGATTGGGATTGGCTTCTGTCGCCACTTACACCTCTCACATCCCCAGTGTTCTCTTGTCAACCACTTACTCCTGAAAGTTCTCCTGCATACACACCTCTCCTTCTGACACCTCTCATGCCAGCAAACCCCTCGTCTAATCCGTTGCCTTACATCCCATCTGCACAATCCACCTCCATTCCCATGGCACAACCAGCATTCCAGATGCCACTTCAGGGTATGCAGAATGCTCCAAAATTTGATGGAAAGAATCCAGCACTTCTCCCACAATACCTTGAGGACATATCACTCCTTGGTAATCTTGCTACCCTTACCGAGACTGATAAAATTAAAGCTGCAATCCAATACACAGATCTAGAGGAAGCAGATCTCTGAGAGATGCTTCTGGAAGCTCAAACGAATCCAGGCATTTGGAATCCATTTGTGGAAGCTGTTAAGAAGTTATATCCAGGATGTGAAGGTAGTGACTGCTTTAGCCGTGCTGACCTTCACTATATGATACAGGATTATAAGTCAAAGTCTATCGGAACTTGGGCTGACTTTGGTGAGTTCCATCAAAAGTTCATCAAAATGACTGCTGCCCTTATTGCTGCCAGGAAGCTGTCTAATCTGGACAGGGACTCCTACCTCCTGCAAGGTATCCCTGCCAACCTCCAGTCTAGGATTCATCATAGGCTGTCAGTAATCCTGCTTAACCACCATTCTGACAATCCTTATCTGATGGCGGATGTAGTGGGCACTGCTCACTTCCTGCTTACCAGTTCCACCCTCTACAATCTGGTTCCCTTGATTGATGCTTCATTGGCTCAGCCCTCCTACTGTGCACCTTCTTGCCTTCCACCCTCAGTGTCCCTGGCTCCTTCCATTGCTGTCAAGCCAGAAGCTAATCTGACACATGGACAAGGCCACCGGCATGGCCTAAATCTCTGCTGCGGTTTCTGTGGGTTGCCTGGACACTTCGTCTAGGAATGTCTCCAAGTGCCAGAGTACATGCAAGCAAACAAGGTGGCTTGTGGTCCTGCTGGGCAGCTGATGATGCCAGATGGGTCTCCTATTCCATGTGTTTCTGGAGGTACCTGTATGAGAGATGGCATTGACTGGGTATTTCGTCAACAAGCCCCTGTAGCCTCTATCATTCCAGTCGTGGCACCTGCCACTACCATGGCAGCTACCTTCATGAGGGATCTGCCTCTGCATCTCACTGCTAGCATTCTGTCAATGAGCAGTCCAGAAACACCTGCCATTCTCGACATTGAGCCTTCTGCATTTTATACCACTATCAACAACACCGATTCTGACTTGCTTCCTATCACTTCCAACCCAGATTTCCAACCTTATATCGCTCAAGCCTGGGTGTCCTTTCAAGCTGACAAGGCAGGGAAGGATACTCAGAGGAAGCGTGTTCACTTTGATGGCATACAAGTTCCTCCATGCAAGACCCCTAAGCCTGCTTCCGTAGTGGAGGAGATTGTGTCTCCAGCGATGCAGGAAGCTTCCAAAGTTCTGCAAACTGCATCATGTCTGCCGACTCTACCTGCTTCCAGTTCAGACAAGGGCAAGGCTTTTGAACACCCTAGTCACCCTCCGACTCCATTGCTGGGAGCATCCACTCATAATGTTCCTCCTCCTATGTCAAGTACTAACCCTGTTCTCCCTTATGTATCAGGAGGACAATACCGGTACTCATTTCCTCTTGAGGATGATACAGCTCCTAAGTGCATCCTCGAGCATGTCCTTGAAATACACATTCCAGTTCTAGTTCAGGATTTGTTTGTAGTTGCTCTGGACTTTTGGAAGCAGTTCCAAGAGCTCACTACTGTCAAGCGTCTTACTTCCACTAACCTTGTACAGGTTAATGAGCTTGCTGGTCGTGATCCTCTTGCGGTTGAACGCGAGTTCAGTGACAGGGTCATTCGAAGCAATGATGGGATGATTGTTGCCCATCATACCCTACCCTTGCACTCACTGAATGCCAAGGTCATCGGATCTGTGAAGTCAATTACGGGAGTCTTAGATTCTAGTTCCAAGATTGTCACCATGCCCAAACATGTTTGGGAAAGTCTTGGGCTTCCTATTTGATCTGACCATGTTATGACAATGTCATTGGCTAACACGAGTCTAGATTTGACTTTAGGCGTCATGGAGACCTTGGACTTGATTTTGGAGCAGGAAAAGTCTGCCTCCAAATACAAGTGCTTGTGAGAGCGAACTTCAACCTTCTGCTCAGTCATCCATTCCACTGTCTAATGAGTGCCACCACTCATGACTATCCAGACAGCACTCAGGACATCACTCTATGTGACCCCAACTTGGAGAAGGTATATAAGCTTCTGACGCAACCATGAACTGAAGAGTGTCCTTGGTGTTGCAGCAAACAGTGCTGCCAGAATCACCAATCTGTAGTTGAGTGGGGTTTTTAGATATTGATGATCCACCTAGCAGTCAGGGAGAGTCAATTAACCAATCCAGTCTGTTTACATCTTGCTATCCATTTCTGTGTCCTACCACTATGTCCTTCCTATTCACCTCCTATTCTTTATCTTCGCCTCCAAAACCCTTGTGTTTTCAGTCTATGTCTCCAATACCTGTCACTTCCAACCTTTTCATTCATACACCTACATATACCCATCTCTCATCCATTCAGTCTGCTATTACCCCTGCATCTCTCCTTGCTCTTCAGTCTTTTTATTCTTTTGATCCAATTCGCCACTGTCTTGCATACAAACCTGTAGCCAAGAAGGTCCATCTGGTGGTGGCTCCTGTGAATGAGGAGTTTTGCATCATCTGGCAGTTGCCTACGGACCCACTTGTGGGTCTTGTTCTGCTTCCTATCCATCCTCCTGAATTCGTTCTGGGTGTTCGCTTCACCCAGGAGTGTGCTGACAGTCTAGATCTTGACCCTGCCAACTGGTTGTGGCCAGTGGAGCTCCAACTAGTTCATTGGCTTGTCTGCAAACATGAGAAGGCCTTCACCTGGGTTCCTACCAAGCGTGGCCAGCTTGATGAATGATACTTTCCACCTGTCAAGATTCCCACTGTTCCACACGTACCATGGATCTTGCACAATATCCCAGTTCCACCTGCTATGTGGAATGAAACCATCCAAATCATCAAGGATCAGATTGCTTCCAGAGTTTACAAACCATCTGCTGCCACGTATTGCTCTCGCTAGTTCTGTGTTGTCAAGCAGGATGGTAAAAGTCTTTGCCTCTTTCATGACTTACAACCACTTAATGCTGTCACCATCTGGGACTCTTCTACCTCACCGTTTGTTGAGCAATTTGTGAAATCCTTCACTGGTTATGCGGTCTATGGCATAATGGACCTATTTGCAGGTTATGACCAGTATCCGCTTCATCCAGACTTGTGGGACATGACTACCTTCAGCAGTCCCTTAGGTCCACATCATCTCACTACTGTTCCTATGGGCTACACTAATGCCATCCAGATCTACCAAGCCAACATGGCATTCATCCTCCAAGATGAGATTCCAGATTACACTTACCCATTCATTGATGACTTACCTGTTAAATCTGTAGAAATGCGCTATCAGTCAGCGGATGGCACCTACGAGACCATTCCTGACAATCTGGACATTCAACACTTCATCTAGAAGCATCTCCAGGTCATCCACTGCATCCTGCAACATTTGCAGAACATCAGAGCAATAGTCTCTGTGAAGAAGTTCGTACTTGCTGTGCCGGATGCTACCATCATAGGGCATAAGTGCACCCGGGATGGTCAAATTCCTCATGTGACGAAGGTGCAGAAAATCCAGGACTGGCCGGAGTGTCAAACTCTGATGCAGGTCCAGGGATTTCTAGGTACATGTGGAGTTCTTCGAATTTTTATCCATGATTTCACTTCCTTTTCTCATCCACTGGTTGATCTTACTCGGAAGGGTATTCCTTTCACTTGGGGGGAACCATAATAGGAGTTGATGCAATATCTTAAGAATGTAATCATCCTGTTCCCAGCACTATGTCACTTGGACTATACATCCAGGTGCGAAGTGATCCTGGCGGTTGACATGTCCTCTCTGGTGGTCGGCTACATCTTGTCACAGGATGGGGTGGATGGTAAATGCTATCCCAATCAATTCAGTTCCATCAGCTTTACTGAGATGGAGAGTCGTTATTCCCAGACTAAACTCGAGTTATTTGGACTGTTCCGTGCCTTGCGAGCAGTCCACATCTTTGTCTTCGGAGTTGCTAACTTCATAGTTGAAATGGATGCCAAGTATGTCCAAGGCATGATCAATAATCCAGATCTGCAGCCCAATGCTACCATCAATCATTGGATTGCTGGTATCATCCTATTCAGCTTCTGGCTCATCCATATCCCTGTGGATCACCATACTGGCACTGATGGATTGTCACACCATCCACCATCCGATGACGATCCTCCAGAGGATGACAACTTCAAGGATTGGCTGGATGATGCCTATTCATTTTCTGTTGTACTACTCAATGACTGTCTTGTTCCTCTTTCCACTTCCACTAATGTTTACAGTGATACTTCAGAGAATGCCACCTGGCACCTTGGGTGCCCCATCTATGCCCTGAGTTCGACACACGATCCAGATAGCAATCCGGAAGCCTCCGATATTCTGCTCTTACCTAAGGTGCTGGCAAAGAAGGCTTGGATTGCTTGCATCCGGGATTTCCTTTCCTCATGTCTATGTCCTCCTAGTCTCTCTGATGCCAATCACACTTCCTTTATCCATGCAGCTATGGGTTTTTTCCTTCATGACAGATCACTTTGGCATTGTGATAAGCATGATTGTCATCAGCTTATTGTCCCAGTTGAGAAACGGTTTGGACTCATTCGGGAGGCACATAATGACCTCGGGCACAAAGGTGTCTTTACTGTCCGGACATGCCTCCTCCTGTTACGCAGATGCGCACCTCAAGTGTACTTGGACTGACCTTGGTTGGAACGGACTAAGACCACAATCGGATGATCGGACAGAGGACTCAAGGATACGCTTGATTGCGTAGAACGAGAATGAGGATACATGGTGTAATACTACAGTTTAAATATGCGAAGAGAATACGCACGGACTAAGAGACCATGTAAGCGAAGAACACTGTAGTAGGAGATAGAACGAAGATGTGTAATCAAAGAACTGAAGAGAATACAATGGAAATGGATAAGTAGTAATCAATGATGACAATCAGTGATTACGATGAGAGAAGTGGAGGAAGATAATCGAGATAACAAACATGTACTCTTGGATCATTCACGATCAAGAGAAAACATTCGTAAAAGAAGTAAATTGATGAAGAGGATGTAAAGCGGTAAGGGCAACGTAGGAGAAAAAGGAGGACATGTGAGTAAAGGAATAAAATTGTAACACCTCCTATGCTTCTGGTGGCCCATGCTTGTAGACAATGTTAAATGGTTTGTTCATACTTGTCACGAGTGCTAGCTTCGTCAGACTGCAAAGTTTCATATTCCTCCTTCTGTTCCTATTGTTGGTGGCTTATTCCACAAGGCGCATATTGATACCATGGTGATGCCTCGGTCAGGTGGTTATCGCACCATTGTCCAGGCTCGTTGTGCACTCATTGCCTATCTGGAATGGCATATGCTTCATTCTAAGAATGCCTCTGCTTTGACATCCTTTATTTTTGAGGACATTCTGTGCCGGTGGAATGCTCTTTCTGAAATTGTTACTGACAATGGTTCTGCTTTTGTTCAGGCCCTTGATTACCTCTCCGAGTGTTATGGTATTCGTCACATTCGCATTTCTCCTTACAATTCTCAAGCCAATGGAATCATTGAGTGCTGTCATTTTGATATCCAGGAGGCCATCATGAAAAGTTCCCCTGAGGAGGAGACTCGCTAGCATTTGGCTGCTCACTCTGTTTTTTGGGCAGAGCACATCACAATTGTTAAATCCACAGGTCTTTCTCCGTACTTCATGGATCATGGAGTTGAGCCTCTATTCCCATTTGACCTTTTGGAAGGAACATTTCTCATTCTGCTTCCAGATACTGATCCATTTTCTACTTCCAGGCTGATTGCCTGGTGAGCTCACCAGCTCCAGAAGTGTCAGGAAGATTTAGAGAATGTTCGTGCTAGTGTGCTTTCTGCTTGCTTCACCTCCATCAAACACTTTGAGGCTACATTCAAACATAGGATTAAGGACTTTGACTTTCAACCTGGCTGTCTGGTCTTGGTCCACAATTCATGCATTGAGAAAGAGCTGAATCGGAAGACAAAGCCTAGATATGTGGGTCCGATGGTGGTTCTTCGCTGGACTACCGGTGTTACGTATATGCGAAGTCCTGAGCGTACGCTTGAAGTAACCATTGATGTCAAGTCGAGAATCTCGCTATCTGGTGAGGGACTTGCAGAGGGACCAGAACTAGCACATAGATTGCATAGAACTAGCTGGAGAATATATCGTACAGATGGTCATTATAAATACCCAGACAGAGCTGTACCCCATATGCCTAAATATGGCGTCATCTAAATATGGGCAATGGTACCATTGCCTATAACAGGGAGGTATCTGGTTATGATTGGTGGGAAAACGTGACCACAGCAAGAGATGGGTCAAGGGGAGAGTAATGTCTGGTGTAATAGGAAAAGAGTCAGAAACAAGGTGACACCTACCTGGTTACAGACAAACAAAAGACCAGGTAAGGGAGGTTATCAATCCCCTCGAAGGGATGTCCCTCAAGTACATATAATAAGTTGTCAGTGTAGGGAACATACGTGAAAGAATGATGGGAAAGCATATTGAACCAATGTTGCTCAGTGGCAAATGCCTTGTTTGTAACAATACCTCCGGGGTAGATCTGATTCTCCAAATCAGAATTGTTCATCGGTCGGGGTGAGCTCATCCTCATTGAAAAGGGATTCCTCCAGATTCCTGGGGCAATTAGGTCTTCCATGTCCTCATTCTCCGCAAGCACTGCAGATACATTCTGGACAAGCATATTGTGCATGTCCGGGAGTGGAAAGGTGGCAATAAGGGCATTGGTAATGGACACACAATGCCCTATAGTGACAGTTGGACCTGCATTGGTAGCAGAGGATGTTCTCTCCAGTTCATGAAGGGTTATTAGAGGAAGGCGAGGAAGTTCTCCTCGGAACACGAGTATTCGATAGAGCATGTCTATCCAGTCTCACAAGAGATCCAGTTCCTCTTTGGAGTATTCATTCCGGTCTGGGAGTGAGAGGAGGTATTGGGATAGGTTGGGTGTTTCCAGAGAGTGTGTTCTGGTCAGGGATCGGCGTTCCAGAGTTAGGTCTAGCAGGGATGAGGTTGATGCTTGGTACTCCTCTAGAAGGGTTTCCCTATGGGTGGTTCTCTGTACTCAACTGCATGTCCTCTGAGAATGTAGAGGTTGCATTGGATAGGATCCCGTTTGTTCCGAGTTCGGTGGGGTCCACATAATCCAATGCATACTTTCCTCGTCCATGATACTAGTCCAGTTCCCTTGGGATAACAAAGCTAACCTGAGACGTAGGAAATCTCTGATGAGATGATTGGGAAGTTTCGCTATGGCTTCATCTAGGTGGACTAATAAGGAGAACGTGGTGAGAGCTTCTCTCGCCGCAGTAAAGGAGGAAAGAGCTAAACTGATGTTGTTTCTCACATCAGGGGAAAGGTTTCCTTGAGCCCTCTCTGAAGTTATCTCAGCAATGGTCACGGTTCTGGTTCGTGTGAAGAAAGAATAGAGGATCATAAACACAGGAAAAAAAGTGGTTCTCTGGCAGGTAGGGGTGCCCTCCAGTCGAAAGACTACCGGAGGATGTTCCAAAAGATCAAAAATCAGTTGGGTTAACTGGAAATGGGAGAGTCTTCCAGTTCTGAGGACGGGGGATTCTTGAGAAGAGTCGATAATGGAGATTGTCATGGAAATTCTGGGTGGCACAGAGCTTATTCCCTGAAGGCAATGCCAAAAGAAACTTGGGTTTAAAGAAACAGGGGTGTGGAATTGGGCAAGACAGGGGGAACTTGAAGGTCCAGGGAAAATGTGTTATAATTTTATCCCTTTATTCACATGTCCTCCTCTTTCTTCTTCATCATCCTTGTCGCTTCTCATCTTCTTCTTCGACTTACTTCTCCTATGAGTGTTTTCTCTTGATCGTGAATGATCCAAGAGTACATGTTTGTTATCTTGATTATCTCCCTCCTTTTCTCTCACAGTAATCTTAATGATAGTCATCGTTGATTACTACTTACCCATTTCTACCACATTCTATGTTGTTCCTTAATCACGCGTCCTTGTTCTATCACCTACTATGACATTCTTCGCTTACACAGCCCCTTGGTCCGTGCACATTCTCTTCCTTATTTAAGTCGTAGTATTGCACCATGTATTCTCATTCTCGTTCTACACAATCAAGCATATTCTTGAGTCTCCAGTCCGATCTATCAGTCGTGGTCCTAGTCCATTCCATTCAAGGAACATATAGTTTCCCTTTAGGCTGAGTTGTACCTCTTCATGAGCGTCCTGCCTTTAGGTTAGTCCTAGTACACTCAAGGTACGCATCCATGTAACAAAATGTAAGCAAAAAAGGCTACAAATGTTTGGGAAGCTCCAGCTGGTCTCTTCCAGCTGGCCCGCGAAAAGTCGAAAAAGGGGAAAGGTAAGAAGAAAAAGGGAAAACCAGCATGGGGAATGGATCACCATGGTTCGGGATTGTCCCAACCGCCGTTCATAGTGTCCTCAGTCAGAAAGGACAATGTGAAACTCAGAGACCAGCCAGGCTCAGGTTCCACAGGAGTCGGAATGGGAGTTCCGTTGACCGTAGGTACATCTGTCCCCCAAGAATCAGGAACAGTGGATGGTGGGGTGCAGCAAGGTCTGAGAGATATCCCGTATTGTATGGTGTTTCCCCTGTTAAGGAGGCGCCTATGGGTATTCCAGAGGCAAAAGGAAACTAGAAAAAGCAGAAGGAAAATAAAGGCGAAGTAAAGGGCAAGAAGGGTGAAAATGGAATCGGAGAGGGAGAACATTTTTGTAGCTATATTACAGTGAGCTTGTGTCAGTTTTTTCATCGTCTGGTTGAGGGGAAAGCTTGGAAATGCGCAGCTTTATATTCTGAAAGTAGTGCCTGGGAATCTGTTAAGTTCTATTCCAGTTCCCAGGTATTTTCTGTGGATGAGTAACCCTTCCAACGGATCAAGTACTGTCTTCGTGTTCCAGTACCTCTGTGGGAAAGAATCTGATTGATTTCATATTGTTCATCTCTGTTGATTACGTCAGGTAGAGGGTTGATAAAGTTTTGTCTGAACTCGTCGGTTTCTTTATAGGGATGCAGGAGGCTGGCGTGAAACACCGGGTGAATTTGCCAAGTGGGAGGAAGATGGAGTTTGTAGGCGATAGGGGTGATGACCTGCTCAATTTCAAAGGGTCCTTCTCTTTTAAGTGCAAGCTTTCTGGATGGATAATGCAGTTTCAGGTTCTTGTTGTCTAACCACACCTTGTCACCGCATTTCCAGGGATGGAACTTAGTTCTTATCCGTTCCTTCATGGTTTGCTGCACAATCTGATAAGTGTACTGTACTTCTGTTCAGGCCTTCTTCAAAAGGGTAAGCCTTTGTTCCAGTGCTGGGAGGAATGTTTTTCCCAGGGAAGAATAGGCACGAGGCTCATAGCCCATCATTAATGAGAACAAAGATTGCTTGGTTATGGAATGTACTGTGGAATTGTGTGTGAATTCTGCCATGGGAAGAAGTTCCGTCCAGATTGTGGGATTTCCTTGGCAGAAGATGCGGAGATAGGTTTCCAGTTCCTGGTTGACATGTTCGGTTTCTCCATCTGTTTGAGGGTGATAGGCTGTGGATAGTGCTACATCATACTCCAGGAGATGGGCTAATTCTCATGCAAAGGCAGAGGCAAATTGAAGACCTCTATCGGAGGTGCATTTGTCATGTAGGCTGAATCGAGGAAAGATATTTTTGAAAAAAAGTTGAGCCACACCTTTTGCTTCGATGTTCGAGTGGCAAGGAGAGAAAATTACCCCCTTTGTAAGCCCTTGGTCAACCACGACCAGGACAGCATCATAACCCTGAGAGGAGGGCAGAGCTGTGATTAAATCTGTAGAAACAGACTGAAAGGGGCGAGTGGCATTATGAAGGGGAATAGTGGGGGGAATGGTGGGATGAGTAATCATGTTGTTCGCCTGGCAAATAGCACAGCCAGCAATGAAATGGTGAATATAGGTGCTCAATCTGGGCCACCAGTAATCTCGTTGAAGGAGGTTCTGTAAATGGAAGATCCTGGCATGTGTGCTGGCTGCAGAGGTGTGTATAGAATATACTAGATCGTGACATGCGCTTTCCGGTACATAGAGTCGATTTTTGAAATAAAGGTGATTATCATCATATCGCCAGTCCGAATGGAGGGTCTGAGGGAACAGCAGGGACCCCTCTTGAAGGGCTTTCAATGCGGAGAGTATGAGAGGGTCAGATGGAGAAGATTGAGTAATCTTATCCTGGAGGGCTGTATCGATGATCTGGATGAAATGATCATCAGGAATGAGAATGACATCTTGATTGTCATGGGAAATGTCTACTTCTGCTCGTTGAGAGAGTGTGTCAGCTGGTCCCATCTGAGTCCCTGGAGTGTGTTGAAACTTAAGGTCGAAATCCTAGAGGAATAACATCTATCAGGCCTGTCTCCATGACAGTTTATACAGTTGTTTAAAGTACATAAGGTTTTTGTGGTCAGTAAGTACGGTGACAGGGTGTTCCGTTCCCATGAGATATTGTCGCCAATCTTCAAGCGCACGGATAACAGCGAGTAGCTCCTGATTATAAATGTCGTAATTTCATTCTTCCAGGGAGAACACCTTAGAGAAGTATGCACAGGGGTGAAGGTCTCCATTGTTGTCTTTCTGTATTAGTACTTCACTGCAAGCAATGAGGAAGGCGTTTGTCATAACCCAGAAGGGTTTCTCAGTTTTTGGGAGGTGAAGTACTGGTTTTGTGAGGAATGCCTGTTGAAGTGTTTCAAAAGCTTTCTGGCATTCGGAGGTCCAGTTCCAGGTTGTCGTTTTCTTTGTTAGATCATGAAGGGGGAGGCTGATCCCAGAAAAGTTTGGTATAAACTTTCGGTGAAAGTTGCAGAATCCAATGAATGATCGAACTGCTTTTACTAATGTAGGGGGAGTCTATTTGTGAATGGCCTCAAGCTTGACTGGATCGAGAGTGATTTGCCCTGGTTGTATGATCAACCCTAGATATTCTGCCTCCGTGACATTGAACAAGCACTTTGAAAGCTT
>JBBPLU010000369.1:0-22260 GCA_038089935.1 Boletellus emodensis | reverse complement strand
ATGAAACGCCGCAAGTGATCTAAATTTGCGTATGACGGATGAAGGTCTGAGAGATTTGGGGATTTCTCAGCATTCCAGCCAAGTGTATTCCGCAACCCATTCATAAATCCAGTGTCAACCATGACCCGGCGAGGTGTCGCATCGGCAAGACGCCAGCCAATATCGGATAGTAATTTTTGTAGCTCTACTTCCAGTGGAGGCGGTGTCTTAACTGGAGCTGGTGGTGCATGGGAGTGCGGATTTCGACACACAACAATAATTCGTGGACATGCTTGAAGGTCTTTCGGCTTGTAGATGTAGAATTTCGATGGACATTTTATAGTCCACGACAACAGAGTTCCTCGTGCTAGAATGCCATCAGGGGAGCGATGCCAATAAGCTATGAACAATTTAGTACAAAGGAAAGATATGGAGATAAAAACGCACGACATGTTTGTGTTTGTGCCGACGGTGAGGTAGTATACAAGCATGGTGCTCGTGGACCATATCCCTCCTCCATCGCAGGTATCTCATGCTTCAAAATCCTTGGTAGATCATTGCTGAGGAGCGCAGAAAGATAGTCAATGTCATATTCTTGAAGATTCCGCATCACAAGGTGTGCACGATCAGCACGTGAGCGGTATTGACAACTGTACAATGATTAATCAACTCTGTTACTCAAAGAGAAAGACGCACGCAATGAAATAGCGATTGTAGTTATCACGACACATCACAAGGTTGCCCCTACACACATTTTCACCAGCATTCACCTGCTTTCGCCTACTCCGACAAGCATGTTTGATCAGGGCCGAGGCACCAGGAGGATGCGACCGACTCCCATCGGTTTCGATCTCGGACTCTGAGTCTGATTCATGTATATCAGTTCTTGCTTTGGCATACTCTAGGGTGGTTCTGAATGAACAGCCTTTCTCATTCAGCGAACAAAAAAGGGCCAAGGTCTTCATGAAGATTTCGGCTTTGGCAGTGTAGAGGAATGGCGGAGGCACAAGAATGGTGCGCACTTGTTCACGGTTGATATACGAATGTGGAAAACTGGCGGTCTCATCTTCACCACGGGCAGAACAGACCTTGAGACCACGGCCTAGCATTGTGCGTGAGCATCAAGCAGGAAAACAATTACGAAAAAATACACACATGATGTCATGAGTCGGTCACAAGGAACCTCCTTGCCACTGTCATCCCGTAGGAGACTACAGTGGACACCGTTCAATCCACCATGACTGTCGCCCAAGGAATATTGAAAACTGTCTTTAGGGTGTTCGAAGTGGCTAGGATCGATATGGAAGACGTGAGCTACAGCTTCGAGGGGTATATCACCCGTTTCTGGGTATTCGACGATCGCATTTGGCTCATGAAAGATGATTCGGTCCACCGCCAACTTGGAGTTGATCTTGTGAAGGCGTTGGCGAACCTCGTCTTGGGTGAATTTACGGGCAGGCGGAGGGAGATAACGAGACGCGATGACTGCAGGGGATGGGCCAAAAGAGGGGGAGATGGAAGGAGTGGATGAACGAGACGATAGCCGTGAAGACGAACGAGACGATGAATAGACTGACTCAAGATCAGCCAGCGAGAGTCCAGCTCCGTCAAGGAGCTCCTGTGCCTGTTCCAAGACAGCACACTGGCAGCTGGAGTGGTTCATCAGGGAGGGATGGCCTGAAGTTAAGACATGATCTGGCATACCTTTTATACTGCGTAGCTGCGAGAGGTCGAATATTGCACCGTCGACGCTGTGTGGGCTTAGCGCCCCAGCTCGAGTCGAAATTCCCACATGGTTGAGTTACAGCCACATTACTCGTCTTTCACTCAGCGCCCCCGTCTCCTCGCTGCTGGCAGCATTCACATCTAGCGGCGGCCTTTACATATACGGGGACGACGTCTTAGTCGTCAAAGAGTGCGGTGTGGACACACGAAAGGTACAGTTACTCAGAATTTTTATCTAGAGCATCCCTGATGACCGCTTTTTGTAGCGCAACCAATCATGGTGTCCCCGTCCCCTGGGTTCCCGCTGCTGCCGTCGCTACTCTGGCCCTATGACTGGCAGCGTGACCCGGTGAGATTGTGACGATCGACCCACGTCTGTTATCCCCCCTCTCTCTGATCTCCGTTCCCTCCCGAGCAGACGTCCAAGCTGTGTGCCAGATGGCAATCGACCCAACGTTCCTGACGCGTCTGTCACGGCAGCTCTCGCATGCCCACCCATGGCCCCCTACTCTGGCCGAACAACTGGCGGCGTGGCTCAGTGGCGTCGTGGCGATCGACGCATGTCTGCTGTTCCCCCTCTGTCCGGTCTCCGTTCCCTCCCGAGCGGACCTCCAAGCCATGTGCCAGGCAACGATCGACCCAGAGACTGCTTGGGGACTCCCGCCCCATGCGGGCAGCAGTACCCATCGCCGCCGAAGCCAGTCCAACCCTTCGTCGGCGTACATGACTCCCCCTACTACCAGTACACCCTCTCCAGTGTCCTCGGTACGTCAGCGTACCATCCGGCGCAGAAGTTTTTTGAAGGTCGGATGCGTGTTTTGGAGCAGCAGCAAGCGCAGGGGCTTCTCAGTATTCCCTGTGACTCTGTCGGACTAGCTGTCTCCGTCCCAACTACTCCACCGTGTGTCAATGCAATTTTGCACGGGGACAACCTCATCAAGTCCTTCCTTCCCGCTCATCGGTCGACGTTTTCTCCGAAGCCGTTGGTTCTGCTGTTGCCGACAAACGCAAGTCTAACATTACTTACGCGCACTCGGTCGATCTTTCGCCTGAGCTTGTTGTCAATGGATAGTACAATCGCGCTGGTGCAGTGTATGCCTGCAAGTCGTCGTACCTCCACAAGCAGCTGTGATAAAGAGTTGGTGGAGCACTTTCAGGGCATGGCACTTTCTGAGGAGAGACCTACCCGGGCTACGCCCAGCCCTGGTGCAGTAGCGCAATCCATCATGGCCAGAGGGCAATACGACGAAGATGCCATGAAAAATCTTCCGACTTCGGATGATGACAAGTACGCATCCTATGCAAGTAAGGTAAGTTTCGTGCTTGAGACTGCCGTCGTTTTTCAAGCTTTCGTCAGACCTCAATGTCTTCTGTGGCTTTGGATCTCACTCATCGTCCTCGGACCTCCCCCCGCAATTCTTTTGCTACTCGTGGTGAAAAGTCTTCTGAATGGCCACAGTTTGTTCGTGGCCCGGATGGCTTGAGCATCAAGACCGATCATCGCACTGTGACTAACCCGACCCTCACAGTGACCTCTTCCGTGGATCTTAGTGGAAAGCCAGCCGGTGTTGTCTCCGGAACGTCGGCACCGCACATCGGGCAGCACTCCTAGATGAGCCTTGGTTCATCTGCAGCTCCATCTTCTCGTCGGGGTTCTCCCTCCGGTGCACTCGACTGACTTAGCACTACGACGCGATCTGTTCCTGCGACGCCTCTGTCCATCCTCAATCGTAATAACCATTTGCTGCGGACTCCAGGAACTCCCCTCACCCCGGACGCTCATGAGTGGTCGGTTGTTGCCACAGGAGACCATCGCTCGGATGAGACTGCAAAAGGCAAGATTCAGCCTTTGTTATCTCGACTACCACCTGGCCAGTTTGACGAGACCAGCTTATTATTTGAGGTATTTCATCTTCTGTTGCTATCTTGATGTATCTCACCTTCATATAGCAGTACAGTGTTGATTCGGTCGATGGTCTCGGCCAGTTGGACAATTCTTGCCATGGGTTTCGAGGCTAACAACTGAAACGGCATGGTGCTCATGCTACCACGCCCATGCTTTGGTGAATCAAAACTTGTAGCGGTGGGGTACTATTACCACAACAATAGTATATGACACAATACATATACATATTGTAACATAAAAACTGATGTTTCATGACCAGTGTGTACGCAAGGGGGCCTGTGCGCGAGGCAGACATACGCAGGGTGGGGGGGCAAGGCAGTCAACGATGCAAGTGCATGTGGGAACAAGGGCAAAAGGACAACAAGATGGACAATGGGGATACTCACGGGCTGGAATGGTACGCAGGGATGTGAGGCGTTGTGGGATGACCTGAAAGGCGAGGGATGACCAGCGGTGACTGGACCGTGCATAGTGGCCATAGGACGAAAGGTGGCGCTGGATGGTAGTGGGCAGGGGGAAGGCCAATCGTTCGGACGCACTGGTGGAGCAGAAATGTGAGTATATAAACCGCCGAGTCCCAGAGAGAAGAGAATGATCACCCGGAGAATGAAATAAATAGGTATAAATTGTGCGAAAGGCGGGCCATGCACAAGGTGGGTGTGCACAAGGCGGGTCATGCACAAGGCGGGCGTATGAGGGATGGGCAGGCGAGACAGTTGGCGATGCGGGAGCGCGTGGCGACAAGGGGCAAAGGACAGCAAGATGGACGATGACGACGGTGACAGGACGAAGTGGTGGGGAAAGGCGGCGGCAGTGGCGACGACGACGACGACGACGACAGTAGTAGGTTGGACGATGATGACGACAACGTCAACGGCGACGACGGCGACGACAGCGACGGGGGGGGAAAGATGAAGCGATCAGGGAGAAGGGGGCGATCGCTATATACAACTTGAAAAAATTTAGCCGAGAGGTGGCGAGGGTCCTAGTGAGTCACAGTGTGTAGCGGGATCCCGGACTTTTGGTCGGCTAAATAGAAGCGCCGGCTAACATGCTGTAAAAGTAACAGGGCACTACGAACTCGCTACAGGCTGAGGTTAAAAGAGACGAAGACGCTTAGGCATTCTTAAATGCCTCTCCGGCGGCGTCGAGGGCCGCCTTGACCTCCTCCCTTTCTTAACCAAGACTTTCGCCATTACTGCGTCGGTGCCGAGCTTATTGCTCCGAGCTTTGATAGACGACGGAATCTTTCCGGCGTTAGGCTGCATATGGCACACTGTTCCATCGTCCTGGGGTGACTCATCTACGGTCAACATTAGCTAAGAACTCCGAGGGATGCACGAGTATATACCCATGGTCGCTGGAGCAACGTTGACAGCTGTGGACGCAATTAAGGATAACCATTGCGACGTTGCTCTTTGTTTGGATGGAGGCAGGTCAGCTCTCTTCCCCACCGTATTTTCGGGTTCTTGATCAAACAATTTCAGACATCACGCGCAAAAATCCCATGTGTCTGGATTTTGTTACGTGGCTGATTGTGTCCTCGCTATCCTCGCTCTGAGACGCATCCCCCCTGCTCTGCCTGCGTCAACGCCCTCACGAAGATCGTGTGTGATGTACCTGGACCTGGACTTTTCCGATACGGTCTCCCATGCTTTCCACAATTCAAGTACAACTACATCATCGCAGGTTTTGATAAGAAAACCCCCGGTTGTTGTGCGGCCAATGTTGTTTTTTTAACACGGATGGCCACCTGCATTTTCTTTTACAGACGTTCTCGGTCCACCATTCTGCCCCTTGGTTTCTTCCCTGTCTCTCCCTTATCTGCGCTGCCAAATCCAGACAACGCCTCGTTCAACCCTTTTACCCTGTCTCTCCTGCTTCACAAGGGTGCTTCCTGCTGGATGTTTATACAAGTGTGGCCGATCATTGAGAGGATCAAGGACACATTCCAGCCAGACTTTACCGTCGTCCAGTGCGGCGTGGACAGACTTGCGGGCGACTCAATGGCGACCTGGAACTGGTCGATCGGCGGCCAGGGATCGCTCGGGTGGTGCATCGACTGAATCGTCCACAACTGGCCAGGGAAGAAACTCCTTCTCAGAGGTGGTGTGTCCCTTTTTCATTCTCTCGTCGTGCCATTCCGTCTTCATCGTTCGTGTTGACGTTCTGTTTTTCTTCTTGACCAGACGGGTTCATCTAAAGAGGGAAAGAGACGGCTGCGCAATTTCAAGTGCGTAGGGATCGCTCACTCTCGTTCTGTGGGTACTGACTGGGTTGGGTTGTACATAAGGTGCAGAGCAAACCCAGGGCGGACAATCCTATCCCACGTATAAGTGATGACCACGATAGTACGACAAAGCACGCACATCCTCGAGCCCGAACTCAAACACCCGAGCCAAGTCTTTGTAGTCGTTGGACGGGTTTAGGGCATAGTCAAGATAGTCGCGAGTATGATAAGCCAAGAGCTCTCTGTGGGCTGCCACCTGGGGGCAAAGGAATCTGATGCGCTTCTGCCCATCGGGGATAGCCAATGTCTGTAGGCCGAAAGTGCTGACCAACGAGTGTACCAAAAATGAGCGGTTTTTATTCGAAGGTAGCAGAGACAACACCTGGGCGATCAATGTTGTCGTTGGTGACGTTGAGTTCAGCCAGCGCCGCACAGAATAACTTCAAGGTCAATGCTAGTGCTTATGTAACCTGTGACCAGTTTTCAGAAACGGCCTGGTATTGGCAACAACTTATACGAAACACTCAATACACAAACACGATACCATGGCACGGGCAAAACAAGCCCGGAGAACCAAGAAAAATACAAAAAGGGGGTGCAAGTGGAGAGCCCCTTGCAAGCACCCCCAACAACCAAGAAGTGCAATAATAATACCACAACCAAGAAAAGGATGCTGCAAACTGCGTGCCAAAAAAAAAAGGAGGATAGGGGAGAAAAGGCGGGATACACTGGCCTAACTGTCTGTTTCACTTGATTCTGACACTGCAAAGATCCTCGAGGGAGATACGAGGGAAGACCACCCAAGACCAATCTGGAACTCGACCCGAGTAGAACAGAAACCTGAGCCCGAGTGCCATTCCATGTCCCAACCACAGCCAAACGGTAAACATTGACGCATCGCGTCGTCCAGACACCGACAATCGCCGCCTTGATATCTCTCGTCTGAGATGTATCGCCCGCATTGTCACGCACGATGGCTTTCTGTCGACCTTGACCTCGCAGAGCTTCAATGAGTGTTCGTGCTTCAACATAATCCAGCTCAACCAGTCCCGGATGATGGAAGAGTTGTGCTTGTCCGACCTGAACTAACCCACCTTATTCCCCCGTCGCCGGCCTCGCCCACCGAGTCCCGAGTCCCTAACTATCAAGCACCGTCGACCTTGTCTGACTGGAACGGCATCTCGGTCATCGTCGCCTGAATTGGGCATAAACACGTCCTGAGTCTCCAATTATAGTTGTCACGTCGTCTTATACCGAACCTCGTCGCAGGAAGTATTGCAGGTGCAGCTGCAAAAAAAAACATGAACAGAGCCCAGTTCGGTCGAACCAGGTCCGAATGAGAACACCACGTCGCCACCACTCCTCGCGACTTTCTCTTACGCCCTACGGGGCATTAAAGAGAAAGCATGTGCGAGCTGTCGGATTCGAGGGATTAGGGAAGGCGTATCAAGTGGATGGTGGTGGAAGTGGTGGAATAGTGGATGTTCGCGCTGATTCTGCTCAATCCGGGAGGCGTGCTGCAGTGTCTGCAATGGGTGTCGAGGTCGTCAGACTGGAAAGACAATGGATGGTTGACTGTTTTTTTAGAGAACCTCAGAGGTATGCACCAACATCGAGTACGATAGCGTCGATGGTGACAATGGTCGAATAGATGACCGGTGCCAGGAATGTCGGAGAGAATGTAGCACTTGGAGATTTCGGGGTCGAGGGATGACGTCTGTCAGGGAACACAAGTGGTCGTTGAGGTCCGAGTATCGTATCGTTCGAGTGGGAGCAATGTGAAACTGGACGGAACAGGAAAAGAATTGGTGTTGCGAGACTTGTTCACAGGAACGAAGCCATGGGTTCAGATGCCGAATAGAACGTGAAGGTGTAGTGCTCATAGAGAGCTGGATCACACTTCGGGAGTCTGAAGCCGACAGGTGGAAAAGGCGAGATAATCATTCGCAAGAGGGGCGCCGGCCAGTGCAAATGACAGAAAGCAGCCGAACGGTGGGTGTTCCAAGGTGGTATGTTGATGGGGTGTCGCAGAAGGCTATTATGAGACTGAGTGGTATCCGAAATTGGCACCTGACTAGGCCGATCTTGAACGGGCTCAGGATCCGAAACGCGCAGAACAGTCGCCTCCGAGTCGGGTCGAGTCCAGGAGTTGATAGTCAAGGGGATCTAAGCAGGAAGCAGAAGTAAAGAAAAAGACCAGAAGGAAAGAACAAGAATGTGCAACCCAAACCTCACCCACTGCCACATACCTCCGCCCACACGTCTCGATGCTCCAACCTTGACTGAAAACGGTCGGACCGCAGAGGCGCGAATCCAGTCGATCCAGGTGGGGCTCGACTACCGCATCATCCGTCGCAGTCGACTGCACCATGACGTCTCCACGATACCTAACAAAAGAATGACAATAGTTGGAATTGGCTTGAGAGCCGAATACAAAAAATAGTCAGGTCATAAACATTACTCATCCGAACCCAGAACTCACCATAACTGCCGAAGATCGAAACGATTGGGTGTAATGAAACGAGTTGGGACGACGACAAGCAATCAAACACGCTGAGGTGAGGTAAGGCAGCCAAGTGCAACCCCGCACCAGGATGCGGCCGTCGATGCGCGGGCGGGCATACGCCTTCGACAGGGGTGATACAACCATGACTTGCATTCTTTCGTTGAACCACGTCACCGGCGATCTCATGCGAGCCTTGAGAGCATCCCCATTGCCCCAGGGAGGCGTCAAAGGACAGAGCGGTCCTTTGTCAGACAGGTCACCGTCCGTTCTGAGAACTGAATCAGTCAATTGCGGCGAGAGTTGCGTCTCCAACGTTGGTGTCGGCGATGGAACGCTCTCCTTGTCTTCCTCGTCCTCACTATACCGGGAGTTGGGGTCCTCCGCCAGCGCGCGAGGATTACAGTCCACGCTGGAATCACGAAGCTCCTCGAGGAGCTTCCGCATGAGGTCCAGACCCTCGTGAGGTGCTGCCGTCGGTGTGTTGTCATCGCTCGAATCCTCTCGAATGTTGTCCCGGCTGTCGTGAACACAGCCATCGCCCTCGCAAGTCGAACTCGTTCCCTCATTCTCCTTGGGCTTAGGCACGTCCGGGGCGCGGGCCGCCCGGCGGGGAATGGCGGAGTCCATGTCGATGAAATCAGAGACATCATAAAGGCCACCTCGGAAAGAGATCGTGCGTGCCAAATCATATCCCGATTCTGGGATCGCGAGCTTGAGGGTCTGAGCGAGTCCTTGCATGTCGGCTATCCCGTACCGTCGCGGGCTGGACGTCGACTTCGGGGGCGTGGTCGAGATCTCGTCCCGGGGCGAGTATACCATCACCGACTCGGGATTGCACAAGGTCTCCGACGAATCATCGGATGAGCTCGGTGGCATTGTTAGGATCCCATCGTAAGGCGAGCAGACGGGTTCTAACTCGGGGCTAGACGGGACATCATCGTACGATCTAGATAGTGTTGTTGAAATACCATCGTATGAAGAGCAGGTAGACTCCAGATCCGAGCTCGACGTAGTCTCGATCCCATAGTAAGCCAGACAAGATAACTCCCATTCGGAGTCGTGCGAGGTGTCAGGTACGTTATCGGACAATCCAGGCGGGGTAGTCACAATTCCGTCGTAAGGCGGACACATTGAATCCAAGGTACATTTGTCGTCCGGTGATCCAGGCGGTGCTACCAAGATCCCGTCGTAGGGAGGACAAGCGAACTTGGAATCAGGACCGGTCGGTGTGGACAATGTCTCGCTCGGATTGTTGCATTGTCCTGGGACGAAGAGGAATTCGCCCGCACGCATCGTCCCACCGATGACCTCGCTGTTGAGACTCATGCTCGTTCCTGCGCTCGTGTCGTACGGTGGTGGTCCCTGTTCTGGTTTAGGTTTTCCACCTTGATTCACAGTGGTAGTCTTCTGTACACCCTTCGCACTGCCGTCGCCATCGTCCATGTCCAGGAATGAGTTCGTCCCATACGGTTTCTGTTCAAACACCGCTACCTTCTCTGCTCCGTCTTCCACGCAGATTGCCAGAGCGGAAGCTGTCGCAAAATGACATTCGACCACCTACGAACCATCATCAACAACATTCACGATGTGAGCTTCGGTCTACGCACATTCCAGAACGCCGGATGGAAAATTCTTGCGTAGACCATGCTGACGTGTTGCTAAGGCACATGTTACCTCGAGCGACATACAAGCACAGGTGAGCAGCTCACTTCAAAACCAGCCTCGAGATCCGCGCGCTCATCGTTTTCAGCTGACGCTGAGGTCCCGGTCGCTCCACGGTGGCGGATAGACGACAAGAAATCGCTCCAAGAAGCCCGCGTGTTGTTCCTCCCGGCACTGTTCGCAGACCCACGTCCACGGTAGAAATACCCTGCGACAGAGACGATTGCAGCCACCGCGAGGACGAATCCACCTGTCACGAGCAAGTGCTGCGACATGGCCAAGGTAGACTGTCCAGTGGAGTCCAGGCCGAGGGAGACAGAAGGAGTGGCAGCAGATGGCGCAAAGGCGGTAACGACACACGGAATCGGAGACATGACCGCTGAATCAGATTTAGGACTGGGGGGGATGGGTCATGAAGAGAGTGTGGATTATATAGGTCAAGATTGGGCTGACATGGAGGACGGGGACGTCGTCAGCCTCTTGCGCTGAGCGGAACCTGACCAAGTGGTGGCTGGCACCACGTGTGCATGATGACCTTAGAGGGGGACTGGTGGCTTGGTTAAGCCTTCTTGCTATATGCGCACGACTTTGCATTGATACGACGTTGACGGTGCAGGTGTGCGCTATCAACGTGTTGATGGGCGACTTCAGGACGGCAGCATCGCCGGTCCTGCTGTCTCATGTCATCTGCTTAAGTTTCTGTCGACCATCATAGAACCCCGTTGGTACGCAGTGACGAGGACGGATAAAAGTCTTAGGACTACTCACCCTGCGAGCCATGCACTCCACTGGGGACGCCACGAACGGAAACGAGTAGAAATCGTGCGGCGGGCCGAGGAAGTCTTTGTGGCAAGACTCCTCTTGGACGTGGCCGATGAGCGCGTGCAGCAAGCCTTCAAGTTCAGAACGCCACGCACCATTGAATACCTGCCTCAACTCATGCTCCGACTCAGTCGGGATGACAGCCGCGACTTTCCTGTTCTGCGCAGACACTACCGAGGCAACACAGATACAAGTAAACAAGAGGAATAACGCGCTCGTCGACAGTCCATCCCTTGGTTTCAGGAATGAAGAAGTTATGATTGTCGCGTTCGTCAGGTCACATCGGAAACCCCGGATTGGGCCAATGGCGCACTGTGTGATTCCCGACATACCTGACTCGATGGCTACGCCCGACTTCTTCATCCAACGAACGCCTCTTTCTCCAAACCCCTTCAATCAATCCCCCTGCCGAGATGCCTACGATTATTGCCTTCAGTCTCAGAATGAGGCTGGCAACGACAAGGATCGGCTCACGTATGCTCGTTGTTTGGGCCACCTACTCTGTGAAGCCCCCGAGAACGACGCTCGGAACATTCTTGCCAATGAGATCAACAATTGTGTCATTAATCAAGTCAACATAGATGAGTTAGCCCGATTTCATATCAACCACTTGTTTCGCCTATGTATGCTACATTCCGCTTTTCGGCATCCCCCTTGTTATTTTCTTGTTAGTTCGACAGAACAAAGGCCATACGCCTGCACCTTCAGAGCATCCCAGTCGACCTTCCTTTGAAATGCATAGCAACTCCCTCTCTGCGGTAGCCGAACCGGCTCCACGTTCCCATGAAGTGGCGAAAAAATCAGTGAGTTTGTCCTCGACATCAGATAGCTATAAGCGTAATTAATCTTTTCTGAAAGGCACTGCGGCGCGATGGTTATCGCTGCATGGTCACTCGCGCGGCCGATTACACCACATACAGAAGCATGACCGATGCTCAGAGGCAGGAACACAACTTGGCTGGTGCCAGGCGCACGCCGACAAATTTCTGCCGCATCTTTCCTCCTTCAGTCAACTGGGATCTCAATCCAGGGGAGCATGGCCACCCCAAGGTCCCCTTGCCGCTTCTACCATGCATGTTCCCAATGCTGATGTAGTCCACAGAGGAAGTATTCTGGTAATTTATGGGGCATCATTAACAGTTTCGGCGGCATCGATGTCCTTGCCGAACTCAATGGTGCTAATGTTCACAGATTATCAAACGGATTGACGATGGATGTCGGGCTCCATCAGCTGTTCGACGACCTGTCGCTGTGGTTTGAAGCAGTACCGGTGAGCAATCCGTGGCAAGCGATACAACCTCGCGTTGCCCTGACATATTTGATCTCCCTGATTTAGGACACTCTCAATACCTATACCGTCAGAACAGCAGACCCAATGATTGACAGGCTCGCGAACTTCCCCAACCCCCTTGTTGTCACCTTCACAACGACTGACGACAGCTTGGAGTGACCTAATCCGAAGTACCTAAGGATTCATGAAGCTGTTTGTCGAGTTGCCCATATGTCGGGTGCTGCGGGGTACTTGGATTTACATGACCGAGAAGATGGAGAGAAGAATATCATGGCTTATGACGGTTCCTCGGCGGATCTTCTTGTTTCCCGACTTTCTCGGGTAGCTCTTGTAGCATAATTTCGATGTCGGTCGTTGGCGAAGCTATGTAACGGTCATAATCATGACAGATAAATCGTACAGTCGACTCCCTTATAACACATACCCCCTCGGGATAGGCCTGCAGGTATACGTTGTGAGGGAGTATGTGTTTTCTGGTGGTTGGCTACTGACAGTCTGAACAATTACTTGACATGTTAATCTTGCACCCATCTAACATGGAAGAATTATTTACAAGAGAAAAAAGAGTGATCGTGCTGTTCTCCATCGTCCGCATACCAAGAGCTCGTGTCTCGCGCCCAAATGAGCCCAGCAATGTTTCCAGCTGCCGTGCCAATGGGGTTGGATTGTCCATCTCCGTGATATACTTCTTCAAAACCAACAATGCCTTGAGCGCCTCACTGATGCATGTTGGACCAGATGCACGGTGTGCCGCGTTCGTCAGGTCACGTCGGAAAACCGGACCAAGCCAAGCTTCGACCTTTCACTCTTTGGAGTCCACCCGACTTGCCACGCCTTCAGTAGGCGAAGCAGGCTCGGAAGGCCAGCCCTGCTAGGACACGCCTTTAGTAGGCGAATCCCAGCGTTTCTGGGTTCGGCGTCCTCCTCCCCTCCTCCTCTAACTCCCCTCCTCAGCATGATGGCATTCTGCTGTGAACTCATAGACGAGCGGAAACGTCGCGTCGAAATCTCCTGATGCTTCCGCAGGCTCTCCGTCTGGGCGCCACGGTGTTGGCCCTGAGGCATGGCGCTTCCGGGATTCAGGTAATCGAGGCAACCTTCATCGACCTCGATGGTGCTGACGACGATGTCATTAGAACTGCGTTTTAACCGAAAACCAAGGTACGTTTGTTTTCCACTTCCCACCCTCCGTCTGGGCACTGAATTGTCCTCATAGCTCGACTGGCGAGGTCGTATCCACCGCATCAGGCCACCAGCGTCCTCGGTGGACAAATCAATCCGCAGTGCCTATACCGTCCACCTCGCTTCCTCAGCAACCCTGGCCCTCTATCTCCGTCCTGCCTGGACCTTTGGACCACACCATACCCTACCATCGCACCGACCAAGACATTTCGCCGCGCATTCGCATTCACATTGTGCCATACTCTTATCCGCTGCCTTGCCAACTCCCGGTGGGGGGTGTTGGTTTTCTGACGCAACGAGGTCAGCACCCACTGCCTGGGTCCACATCGCCGCTCGTCCGCGAGCGCTCGCAACGATCACGTTATTCGCCCTACCCGAGCACTGTTATCCCAACGGAAAACCTCTGGCGAGTCCATCTCTCTCGACATCCCCTTCACGATCCCGTCTCAGATCAGCGCTTAGCCAATGCCTGGGGATGATATCAAGTTGCCACCCATCCAGCCCCTCACACCTCCTGGACATGTCAGTAACACTTCCGCCAATATCAGCGCTTGAAGGTCTGCGCAGCGTATCGTCACAAGACTGTCGCCGTCCTCGAGCGACTGAAGATGGACGACGCAAGACCTGAGGGACGATGCTCGTTGGCCATGACACCATTCATTCTCTGCATCCGTGAGGTCCGTTGTTTACTATCGGCAAGGTGAAGGAGGAGTGGGAGGGCCGAGCGCGGGCGCTAGATAGAGCTGTTATTGGGTGTCAAGTAACTGCCGAGTGCAAATCAGTGCCGAGTGCGACGGTCACGGCGAGATCCCAAGGTCTCTCCGAGGTAGGCCTGTCCAGCTCGACCCGCAGCGCTGTATGACCGTTCTCCATGTCTACCTCACCCTTCACAATCAGCAGGTGTCCCAGCGCCTCCTTGAGAGGGACCGCAGCTTGGCCGCCGCCAGCAGCCAGCAAGCCGGCCGGGGTTGGCAAGTCTTGGACACGCAAGCATGTCATCTCGGCAGGACGCGCTCGATGCGCTCAGGTGCACTGTGCCGCACCGTGCGTGTGCGTCCGCGGGCTTCATGAATTTCGGGTATGTGCACATGTTGCTTGCGCACCCTTCCGTTGACCTACTCGACAAGGGAAACCACTGGACGGCGCTCCACTGCACCCTGTACACAGGAAACATCGAGGCTGCGTGAGGTCCTCACCCCGTTTGCATTTCTGGCGCTCACTGACTAGACGATTTTTGCCGACTCGCAGGATCATGTTGCTCAAGTGCACCGACACGGACACCTCCATAAAGGGCATAGAGGGGTACACGGTACTTGATCTGTACAATTCGACCGTCCAGAGCGCACATCCGACCTTGCTCGAAGACGGATGCGCCCATTTGCTCACGTGGGGTGCTAATAGGTGAGTTCGACGTTGCATATAGTGTTCCCGAATGATTACGCGCGTGGCATCCCAACGTGTAGAAATGCCGCTCTGGGTCTCGGAGATGGGAATGATCGCATACACCCCGACCATGTCGTCGTTCTCAGGGAGGGTGCACTGCTTCCCACTGATCGCACACTAGAGGAACGATTTCAGCAGATCGAGGTGTGGGATGTCACCATGTCCAAGTTGCATACAGGTACGAGGTGTAACGTGCGTGTTCCGGGAATTGTATGTAGTGTTAGGGTTACGCGTGCCGTGAGTGGTAACGATGGTTAGAGCCGTACGCGACGACGTACGCGATGTGTGGCCAGAACGCTGAGGCAGCAAGGAATGCAGGGGAATCTCCTACCTCGACTTGGCGCGTTCATCCGGCCGCCGTACCCGTTCGTCTTAACCCCTGGGGCCACTGGGATGCTGTGGGCACCATCTGGTACATGCTCGGCGCGTGCTGGCTCCTCCAGCTCGACTTCATCGCCGGCGTCATTAGCTGCTAGCTCGGCTCTGCGCGATCGTCTCGGCGACCTGCTCGCGTTCTGGCGTACCCTGGGACTTCTTCGGCCTGTTTCGAGGGCCCTGGTCGTGCTGGCATGCTGCCAGCACCAAATCGCGCACTGTCGCGTACCACTCGTGTGGAGGTTCCTCAGGTGAGTATCTCGTCATCCTTTGCTTAGGGCGTTCGCGCTCGTGGTCTGACGCAGTCTGTAACTTCTTCAGCCCGCTCCCAGCATCTTGGAAGGTGCTGTTGTTCGTATATCATCGCCAATTCGCGTCACCTGTGCGCCATCTGCACGTTCTTTGTCCCACCGGCGAGTGTCGGACGCCCTGTCTGACTCGCACGCACGCACCAATTGACGTGATTGTCCATTTATTTTTCAGCCCCAGGACGGTTGGAACGGTCTCGTGATGTGAGTGTTAACACTCCCCCACTCCCCCCCCTTTTTTTTTCTGGCCAAGGGGTCACGGCGCCCACGCATTTAGCTTCCAGAGCGTCCTGCACAGCGTCGTTGCCTCGCACGTACTCTTCGATCTGCGAGACGCGCTCCACGATCACGAGGACCCCATGACATTTTCAAGGTCTCGTATGATTTGCCGCCAAACCGAGAAGCAAGACACCACGGGGTCATTGGGGGTATGAGAGAGCGCTCCGTCAAAGTTGGCTAGCCCCCTGCACGTCCGACATGTGGCAGCGTTCGCATATGTCTTTGGGAGTGTGAGGATATGTTTGACGGATCTGGCAGCAAACAAGGAGGTGTCGGAGAATCGGAAGATTGTATCCAAGTTTAGAGTCTACAGAATTTCCAGGCAATCATAAGAGGTAATTATAGCAGAACAACTTGACATGATGTCCATTTCTTGAATTTTACCTCAAAGCACGCAGATAATACGTCGTCACATCATTGAGCAACGTTCCTTGCTCTATTTGCTCCCACCATGATAATTTCACAACAAGAACGACGCGACCGCCAAAAACACGGCAGCACCCATGGTGCCCACGGAAGAAGATGAAGAGGGCCTCAAGCCCATAGCGCCGTTCGAGCTTCTGCCCGTCGCCGTGGAAGTGGTGACGAGAGAGGGGCACTGCGGCGCGACGAGCAACTTCCCGTAGGTCGCTGTAGCCCACAGCAGGACGCCGTTGGTCCAGCCGAAGCCGACCTGGACGGTGTACTCTCCACCCTGTCCAGACGAGTCCACGTTTAGGTTCGAGAATTTTTCGTACATCTATTTTTTTAAATGGTGACACGTTGGGACACAGGCAAGAGTCAGGAAGAGCGACGACAACTGACAAGAGGGTGGAGACGTACGTTACCAGTATTATTTATGCTGTTCGTCAGGTTGAGCTGCGCAGGTGGCAACTGGGGGAGCAGGTTTGGAATGGACCCTCCGGTCGCATGCCTGACAGGCGATGTTGATGGCGCGACGCGCAAAGAAGAGCAAAGCACTCACCAACTGCACAACACGCTCGTAACATACCTGTTCGCCATTTCACGTATCAGCGTGGCCGCCCAGCCTTCCCCGGCCGTGGCGTTGCCCCCATTGACTACCGTCCCGTTCAACATGTTGATGTCAGAACTGGGTCCGGTTGCCGTCACGTTTACGCTTGAATTGTCATGATATGGCTGTCCGGGAAGCTCGGCCTCTGTGAAATTGAGTTGACCGGCAGGGACAAGGTCGTATGTCGATTGTCCAGAGTGAGGTGTAAGGAGGGCACCTGTTGTGAGGTTTGACGGAAGCGCCTCAAGCGCGCGAATGATGATGTACTGGTGAGGAGGCCAGGCGTTCGGGGAATCCCTGAGAAAAGATGTCTACAACGACTTTGGAAACCAAATGGTCACTTACCACTGCAACCCTGTCCAGTCTACAAATGTGACAGGAAAGGTACCATTGTACTTGTTTACGACCATATTCACAGAAGCGAAGTAACCGAATGCGTTCTCCTGAGAAGCAAGAATCTCGCCGGGGATGATGTCATTCCATACTGGGTAAAACGTTGCGGCCGTGAATATCGAGTTGCGGGAATTTGAAGTAAGATTGAAGTCGTAGAAAGCCAGCTTCGAAGAGTCCCACATGAGATCTAGGATCCCAGCACGGATGCCGGCAGCTATTTGAAGGTGGTTTGCAGCCACTACAGCATTCGAATCTCCGTAAAGGTTGGCTAGCAGGACGCGAGCCTTGTCTACTGGAAGTCAATTGTTTGTCACGATGATGGCCGATAACATTACTCACACAGTATACTGTTGAGACAAATGGGAATGTTGTGGCTGACACTCAGAGTACGCAGACCAGCATTGCCCAACTGCGGCTCGCGCTGGAACCGGGAGCTAAAGTCCCATCCCGTCTCAGCTCCAGAGGCGAGTTCACCGTACAACTCGGCAGCTTGTGAATCGTTCAGAGATACCAGTGTAGGGTCATATACGGTCTGGTAGTCGTCGAGGTACGACTCTGGGCGGGGCGCGCTATTAGTGACCGCGTAGCGCGCCATGGAGTAAGTCTGCCCCGAGTATGGGCTCGTCACTGAAATCGTCCGGTTGGTCAACCACCACGCCAGCTCAGCCTGGTGTACCTTAGTATTGTGGATAAAGTGAGCAGGCATGATGCGCACCTCGGCGATGGGCAGACCACGCTCAAGAATTGAGGTATCGCCCGTAGTAGCAACGTAATCAGAAAGCATCTTTACAGTCATCAAGGGCACATCCTAAACCGACCGAGTGCGCATAACTCACGTGAATGAACAACGGGGGCTGCGAACGGTCCAAATCTACGCGTGTAAGCCTACTCCACGTCAGCGAAACACGGAAAGAAAACGCTCACAATAAGTACGACCACCGTTGGGTATGAATCCGAACTTTTCTATTTCGTCCATAAAGTTCTGCAGCGTACTGTTGACAGTACCATAAAGCTCCGATCGTAGCAAGCCTTGGATGATCCAATAGCTGTCCCAGTAATCTAGCAAAGAACACGTTCTGTCCGTCAGCGACAGAATTAAATGGCCCGCGAAAGGAAAAACGGAGGAAACATCTCCATACATTGCTCTCGGAAGCGACCGCCAGGAATGACAAAGGTATGATTGAGCGGGATAAACGTGCTTTGGCACGGGCCATCGTCGGGGTATATGCTACACAGCGCAGACTGGTTGACTGTCCTGGCGAGCTGGGGCCAGTATCCGTTCACAATGCTCGCAAACGCCCGGATCAAAGGGTCGGTTATGTTGCTCAGGAACGGCGGACTGGCACTGAACCCAGCCAATGAAGCGCCTTCGAGCTCGAGACCCTCGCCCAGAAAGTCGTTGTCCTCAAAGTGGACGATGTCGCCCTCGGTCACGCTCGAGAGGTTGAATGCGGCAAAGTCTGCGAGTACCTGCTGGGACGATAGGCGCGTCGGCTTGTCGACAATCGTCTTTGGGTCAGTGTACACCTGAGCGAGGTTTACTGTCTGCAGCAACTACAAAGTTATGCGCGGCAATCAGTCACGGTCCCGGACTAGAGGCCGAAGCCGGACTTACTGCGCCTGGACAAAATATTTCGCCAATGCACCACGGTTGGGCTGGGGGCAGAGCTTCCTGTGAAGGCACCAACGCACTAAGAAGGGCCGTGGGGCTGGCGACTGATGTCGTGAGTGTCAGAGTGGACACTCCCGCCGACGTTGTAGTGGTCGCTGGCTGGGCCTCAGGCTGGGGCACAGCACGGGCATAGTAGGCCAGCCCGATTTGAAGGGCGGCCAACTTGAGCGCCGGTAGCATTGCAGGCTGAGAAGCTCGAAAGCGACGTGGATGGAGGCGCGACAAGAAAAGTCAATACCTCGAGAGCCCTCCTTGGATCAACTCGAGCAAGGGAAACTCGGAGGGCCTGCAGACCCGGTTTAATTCCCTGCTTTTATGATGAGGCGCCTGGGGCGATTTAAGCGAGTCCCGGTGATGCGGACAGGTTCGGAAATCAATCTAATATAGACCGAGTTCACTTCTACGTACTCGTCAGACACAGACACGGCTACTTATCGAACTACCATGAGTAGCGATCGCACATCGGTGATACCAGGGTCACCGAGAGGCTGTACAAACTGTTAGGTCACTCACAAACATACTAGCTTTCAGCGTACTATAGCAGCCTGTCATCGCGCTCTGAATTGTGTCATCTGCGTGGGTAAAAACTGTCCTGAAACCGCCAAGCTCCAGTCGCATATGCGACTACCATTTTGCGCGGAACCAACCCAGAGCTTTGATCACAGGACGGCCAGTGAGATAACCGCTAAATCCAGGAACGGTAGGTCGTGTCAACTCGGGCAGTCCATTGGCTGTCTTATTCTCCTCAAACTGGAATGCATGCCAAGCTTACCTCACCGGCTGCCATTGCGCCGGTAGGACTAGTACCCATCATATGGCCCGGTCCATTGCCGTGCGACGTGCAAAGGGCTTTCAGATGCCTCTTTGCTGAATCCGAAGGACATTGTCTTGGCACAGTGCTCGGATCAATGTGCCAAGGTCAATAAGCTCAACGTGTGTATAAGGTATGATGACTCAACATAGCAACATCGCGATGTCAGTGTTCCAGCGCATGTTCGTGTGCATGTGTAACAAACCCGTTTGCATGCAAGAAAATATCATTCATGTAGGAGATGTGAGGGTTTACTTACGAATAGTATGCCCTTACGTTCATGGCTTCCCTTGGGGGTGAAAGGTGCACCAAGAAAATCAGCCACAAAGCTACCCACACTCCCAAACCCATACATCTTAGCCATGCACCATGTTAATGCTACAACGCACCTGCCCCCTTTGTCGCGAGCACAGCAAAGGTATCGATGCGTGGTGTCCAACACGTTCATTTTGTCCAACCCTCCCTAGTACTCCTAATCGACCATCATGCGCTCCGTGAGGAGCCCCTCGCCATACGCCATGCTTTCGAAGATGACCTGTCTCCAGACGCTGATAGTGAATTCCTGTGCTTCCTCTTCCAAGACCTAACATGCGATCTCGATCAGTGGGACCATTGCCGACAGATGTCCAAACCATACCGGTTCCAGGCCCTCGGACAGCTTCGCAGGAGTTTTATGATCCTTAAGATGTTCTAGGACAAACATGACGAGGTCATCGTCTTCTAATTCGCCCAGGTATTTGATCATGAGCCGTTTGACCAGTGGCTCGAACTTGCGGTCAACCATGCTCTAACGAGATGAGTCAGCAAACTCACAAACAGGGTAGTATGAGCTCACATCGTTGAGACCATCCCATCTGACCTTTGCCTTGAACAAGGTTTCTCTGTCGTGGGGCACGGACTGCTTGATCGTCTGTAGCCGCTCCTTTGCCTTCTCGCCCTCTGCAGCGCTGAAATCAAGTTTTACCAATGGCACCTTGCGTTTCTTGATATCCTCCTCCTCTTCCTCCTCTTGTCCGAATACAGCAGCCTTGGCTTCCTTTGATGCAGCCTCGGCCTTCACCGGGCCAGGTGCGATCGACATGTTGAGTTTGACTGGTGCACCATCATCAAGAAGCATTCCAGCTTTACGCTGCTCCTCAGCAAGAGCCTGCATGTCCTCCATTTGACGAGCGAGGAACTTCTCTGATTCAATGCGCAGATTCTCAACTTCACGCTCTTCGTAACCACGGGATTCGGTGTCTGCCGCTTCTTCGGCCACTACTCGACGTGCACGAGATTGTCGCCAGCGTGCCCTGGCAACATCATCATATTAGGGAAGCACGACGACAAGGAAGATGCTGTGAACACACCTGTCAACGTAGAATAACTCATCGCTCTCGTCATCATCCCAAACATCAAGACGAGCTTGCATCTCCACCCGGTCTCGCTCCTCGGCTTCCTTGATAGCATTCTGACGGGCAATCGTTCGTTCCAGCGCAGCTATACGCGCACGTTCGCGAGGCTCGTAGCGGCGTTCGCGCTACAAGATTCGTGAAGACATATTAGTATCACTGCACGCAACTGCAGCACCATACACCAATCAAATGAAACTCACATCCTTGAACGAAACTTCCTCATCCCGCCTTCTGGCATCCTTTCTCTCCCTTTCCATCTCTTCATCAGTTTTTGGTCCCTTAGTCCGCTCATCCAATGCTCCTGTCGCAGCGCCCGGATCCTCTGCTTTTACAAAGCCGACTGGCTTGTTATAACTTTGTGGTCCCTTCCCCTGTGCCTGTTGACCCTTTCCAGGCGTCGATTGAGACGGTTGCTGCGACTGTGGCTTACCCCAATCCCTCATTTTTGGGCCACTTGGTGTGCCAGTCAAGAGATTTGGTATGCTCTCGCGAACTTCCCGTACTTTCTCTCGTTCGCGTTTCGCGGCACGCTCGCGGAACTGTGCGATCTCGGAGATGACGAGGCCGCGTTGAGTTTCTGGGAGGTCAGCTTCTTGAAGATCGTGAAGGTGAGGAGGGATGACGTATTTCTCCTTATCGAGCAGGCCGTTGTTGGTCGCGTCTTGGGAAGTACGGTTGATCTCTGAGACAAGAGCATCGATCCTGGCTTTGGCTTGCTGTACCATGGCCTCGTCCACCTGTTTCCATATAAGTCATAAGAACACGTCAAGGACAGGGCCAACAAGACACTGAAGCTTACATCCGTCTTCATCTTCTGTGCCGAGTAGGCGTCCAAAAAAAGTTTTGTTTTCTCGTCGGCTTTGATCTAAAAACAGTGCACGACGTGGGCTTGAAACGATCAGTAGATAGCGATGAAACGCACCAGAAGCTTCTTGTTCGCGCAACCATCCTCGAGCGCTGGTAGCTCGATGCTCTGGAGAAGCGTCAAACACCGGATAGCCGAGTCTGGATCCTCGAACTCTGCAAACCCAAACCCCTGTGGCTTATTTGCAGGTGTGATGAGTCGCTTGAATGACTTGACGGGACCACATGACTGGACGTTCAATCAGAACACGACTCAGTAGACGTCCCATACCAAGAGGACAGTGAACGGAATACTCACGGAGAGCATCTGGTTGAGAAAGGCATCCGTGATCCCGCCAGATATCGAGCCCACGAACAGGGTTGTCTGTTTTTGAGGGGGCATGAAAGGCTGCTGCATCATTTGTTG